>JABEVS010000105.1:46918-166847 GCA_018290735.1 Coelastrella sp. MACC-549
ACTATCCTAGCCACATCTATTCAGCCCACATGCACCATTCTCTTATACCCCCATACCATACCACACCACACCACACCACACCACACCACACCACACCACACCACACCACACCACAGCACACCACACCACACCACACCACACCACACCACACCACACCACGTGTGGGTAATGTATCTGGATTCAAGCAAGTTCAAAGAACACAAAGCACTCAGGTTGTGACATGCTGCACATTGTCAAGCAGCAGGTGATTATAACCCTGATCATAAGCCACTGCAAAGCAGCGGTAATTGCGTCACTGCACTTGGTCAAGCCCACAAATCCCGTGTTTCCTGTGAAAATTCTGTGAAAAACCTGCCAGGTTTTCCAAAAAATACTGCACACACTGCACACACCCTGATCAACAGCCACTGCAAAGCACTTCTGCCGGCGGCCCGCCGGTAGTTGAATTGCGTTGCTGCACCAAGCAATTCTTGTTTTTCTGTGAACATCGCCAATAACGCCACCATCAACACCTAATTGAAGCAGACATATCCATGTGTTGTACATGGCTAGAACAGCAACAACAGTGTAAACAAGCACGCAATGTACACTAGCTAGAACAACAACAGCAGTGTAAATAAGCACGCACGCACTCAGTTTGCAAGCCTTGCAGTGCTTCTTCTGGTAGAAAGTAATACTATTGTTAACAAGATGTAGGGCAATGCAACCACTCCAATTCATGCCGGGCATGTCAAGTCATATGCATACTGGGTTGGTATGAAGAGGCTTGGGTTTACAGAGTTGTCATATTCAATATAGGCTATGCAAACTCTGCAGGAGAGGGGGGGTGATGGTTCAGCATTGGTGATGATGCCACGATCTTGATCTAGTGGCTCAGGCGCTAGTGCACTATCACCTTATTCAATATCACGTTGAACTTGAGATGCAGGACTTGACCTGCTCTTTGCATTGCTGACCACCACCCAACAGCCAGGCAACATGACTGAACCCTGAATTACTAGTCACCATGCATTTGCTCTGCCCAAGCATAATCAGTTCAACAAAGGTTTGCTGGTGAGCTGCAATATTCGCGTCAAGTGCATCATCCAAGTGAACCGCCCCACCTCCGCTGGGAGTTACCACATTGGGAAAGTGCCCCTGCTGCACAAAGCTCCTCAGATACTGGTGGTCTGTTACCAGCAATATGGGTGTTCTGGTCGTGTTGAGGTTGTGCATTGCGGCTAGCTGCCTTGCACAGGACATGCCAGCTAAGAAAGCCGTTAGGGGCCCCAGGGCAACCCCGGTCGTGTCAAAGTCATCCTGCTCGCCATGCAGTTGGCCTAGTCTTAAATGGACTGCTGTGTACTTAAGATCTTGGCCAACAACACCATACAAGTGCCGTAGCTGCTCCTCTGCCGCCCTCTGCATAACATCCCTAGGTTGGAATAGCCTCTGGAATATGCACACTGCTTCACTGCTCCAAGCATCTAATGTAGGGCACCCAGCACATTCGCTGTCCATGAATGAGTTGGTCTTGATTCTGATAAATGTATCAGAAGCACTGAACAGCTGTTGTAGCTGTTTCTTGGGGTGGAGATTATGCATGATATTCAAGGTGTGTCCGTCTTGGGGGATGTTGCTGCCATCCTTCGACCAGTTTATGTCACCAGGCGGTAACAGGAACTCTGTAATGTCAGAAGGGTGGTGCCATGTGGCCAGCAGTACCCTTTGCAGTGCACTTGCCAGGCGCAGTGTGAACACCAAGCCCCTGAGCCTGTCGCCAAGCCCCCCACTTGGCCTACCACTTGCCTCATGCATGATATACTTAGCGCCAGGTTGGCCTCTACTACTCTTATGAAATTGCTCATAATCCAGAAACCACTGTGGGCAACCTGAGCTCTCAACCAAGGAAGTATTCGTGGGGAACTCCACCAGTCGACGTGCTAAAGTCTGAGCTACACATATACTCAGTACAATCACAAGCAGCCGAACCTCGTGCAAACATGATCAAACGCGTGCTTCACTGAGCCAGGTGCATACCCCAGTACACAGCAAACAATAGGAAGCCAATGAGTGAGCCCGGCGAGCGAGATCGAACTTGTTTGATGTTTAGATCGGATGCTAGACATCATGAAAATTGTGATAATTGTGCTCGTGGGTCCCTGGAATGCTGAGTGCCGGTCAACGCAGCGCTTGAAAGTAACATCTGTTGCAACGGTTTTTGCAACGCCTGCACTACTCATTGACTTTTTCAATTAATGAATGGAGAGCCGTAAAGTGCGGGGAGCCATTTGCCCAGGTGGTCTGCTTCCAATCTGCAGACTGCAGTCAAAACTAGTGACTCAAAAGACGTGCTAGATGGCTATCAAACCACCATTATAAACCATCTGGACATACCTGTGAAGTGGCTAATGGCACCTCGATCAGGCACTTGTTGTGCGTGTGGCAACTTGTGCCCACTGAGGCTTCACAGGCAGTTCGCACGCTTCCAATCTTGAGCTGTCCTCCACCACCTTTGCTGGTTGATTGCAGCATCTCCGATGGTTTGGTGCTCGAAGCCCATCAAACAAGTATGCCGGCAACCTGCAAATGCTGTTGCAGCTGCTCCTTTGTGGCCTGTAGCAGCAGCGAGGGGTCATTTTATAGCATTAGAAGGCTCAATGGAATAAGCCGCGCAAGTGGTGCATGACAACGCCTGGCTCGTGACCTCCTACTGCTGCAGTGGGGCTGAAGACCCAGGAAGACCAGGTGAGCAGGTCATCAGCAACAGCTTCACTGGCACACACATCAATAGTGTATTATATTGTGTCTGCGACTACGAAGCGATTCAGCAGGCATGCAACTTGTCCTGAGGGGCCCACCTGCAGTAGCAGCAGGCAGCCCCTGGCTATTGGAAAATAGCAGCGCCTGTGAAGTGTCCAATTGGCCGTCCTTCAGTGGTGTGACGACGTGTGGGATGCAGAAGTAGCTTTTGGCTGCTGCATGCGGTGCTTCTGCAACCATGACGGCCGGATCTGTGTGCAGGTGCGTGCTGCTCGGGCTATGCATTGTAGGAGTTGAAGACGCAGGACCCACCAGTTCATCAGCATTGACCGCTACTAACACAGTATGGCAGCAGCAGTGGCAGTCAAGGCTCGTGAACAGCTACTGCATGGGGTGTTATGTCAGGACAGAGCGGCTGGCGGTGCTCTGACAACCATGCACATCAGCATGGTCTGTATAGCAGCAGCATGCAGGTTGCAGCCGAACATCTTATGCAGTATCATGAGGGTATGTGGCAGGGTCTATTGATGCCACAACAGCTCATACACCAACTTCTGCAGTCACTCACATGGCAAGACATCTACTTGATAGTCCTGTTGGTTGACTACTTGCTGTTATACAACGGCAATGTCATGTGGGATTGACACCACAGGAACTACGCACAGCACCATGTGTCAGCATTAGCTTCAGCAGGGGTGTGTGCAGTGCAGGTCAGAGATAGGCAGCCATTTGGGCAATTCATCTTACGACTTGTGTCTGGCATCAGAATCATCATGCGCTAGATCTGAGCAAGCAGCCTTTTCTGCTAACCCAAGCTTACATCCGAGTGGTTAGTGGTACTGATACAATTTTTCCATTATGCAGTCTTGTGAGGTGCAATTATTGCGACAATCAGCTGAAGCCCGTGGTGCCTAAGCAACAATGGCAGTATTTGGACAGCAGTGTGTCGACTGCTTCAAGCCACGGTGGCTTCTGAAATGGAGCATGCTTTGTGTCACCATTAATACCACGAGATCGTTGCATGCCATGGCAACTGCACAATCCATTGGTCATTAAGGGTAATTGTAAATCGCTGCCTGTTGCAGCGTTAGTCTCTTTATCCTCCTTATTTTCGTGAGCAGTTGGCTTGCAAGCAGCTGGCTTGCAATTGCATACTTCAAGTTGTACTATGTATCAGTGCTCTGCTGCTGTCGTCCGCTGGCAGTGTCACCTGCCCAACCCTCTGCATGTGGCAGCTGTATCAGTGGTGGCGATGCTGCTGCAGTGGCAGCAGTCAAACAGCCTCTTTATAATGCCAGGACGTGTCAGCAGCAACATCAGCTGGGTTGGGGCCTGGAGCTACAAAGAAACAAAGTACTGTGCTGGAGCTGAGCTGACACATGCGGCTATAGATCAAGAATAAACTGCAGCCAGTGCATCAAGGTAGACCAACACTGTATACGGGTTGTATACGAATTGTACGAAAACTGCCTTGTCCCAATGACGTTAACACAAGTTACCTCAAGGTTTCCCGCCCGTAAGGAGCCAACTGATGGGTCATGGGGGCACACCAAAAGAAACAGAAACCAGATTCAATCCGGTTGAATATCTGCAAGTTCAACTTGCAGAAGATCATCAGACTCAACCTCCAACTCAGACTCAGAAAGATTATGTAAGACAGGCATAGGTGTATTTAGGTTGCAACGCAACAACCAGCGCAAATGAACAAATGCAGCCACAAGACGCTTTTTGTTGAAAGGGGAACCCACCAGCGGCCGAGAACCCGTCCCACACAATGCCGAAAGCCATGGCCTCCGTGGAGTCCTAGGTGGGACCATCGTGACAAGAAGTAGTAGTATTCACCAACTACTCTGAGAGCGGTAGAGTAAGCGGAGAGTACAGCACTGCGCAGTAAAGCACCAGTGCTGCAGGATCCTGCGATACCCCGGAGTACTCTGCACTCGGCTATGCCATCATCGCAATTGGGACAGCAATACTTTCATATACATCCTTGGCATGTACAGATGACATCGTTCTGAGGTCGTGCCAATACCGGAACCGGATGCAGCTCGCCCCCAGCGAGCGCGCGCCTGGAAAGCATCGAAAAGCGGCGCCGGCACTTGCAGGAACCTGCAGGAACGAGCCGCTTGGCAGCAAAGAACGCAGTGAATAAAATTCAAGGGTATACATATGTCATTGGATGTGCTTGGTCCTGGCAACAGCTGTCAGGAACGCGCAAGAGCAACGATGCTGAACAGATGCTCTGTTACATATCATGCTCTGATGTATCAAGCCTGAACAGTGCCGAGGTAGCATTGGCAACTACATCAGTGACTTATCGAAGATACATCAAGGCAATGCCAGCTGCCGACACAAACCACAATGGACTGCACACTGCTGACAGTGCCTGTACTAGATACTACTAGTAGTATTTGGAGGCCGATGGCAGTAAATGCTATGGCTGATGGTATCGATTATTATTATTACTAGTAGTATTAGGCTAGTACGGTCGGTAGTACCCTTGTTGGGCTGCACATGGGCACAATGCCACTGGTGCTATCTACAAATAATAGGCTGCTATACTTTACAGTAACGTGCAAGCAAAATGCACTACTCTGAGAGCGGTAGAGTAAGCGGAGAGTACAGCATTGCGCAGTAAAGCACCAGTGCTGCAGGATCCTGCGATACCCCGGAGTACTCTGCACTCGGCTATGCCATCATCGCAATTGGGACAGCAATACTTTCATATACATCCTTGGCATGTACAGATGACATCGTTCTGAGGTCGTGCCAATACCGGAACCCGATGCAGCTCGCCCCCAGCGAGCGTGCGCCTGGAAAGCATTGAAAAGCGGCGCCGGCACTTGCAGGAACCTGCAGGAACGAGCCGCTTGGCAGCAAAGAACGCAGTGAATAAAATTCAAGGGTATACATATGTCATTGGATGTGCTTGGTCCTGGCAACAGCTGTCAGGAACGCGCAAGAGCAACGATGCTGAACAGATGCTCTGTTACATATCATGCTCTGATGTATCAAGCCTGAACAGTGCCGAGGTAGCATTGGCAACTACATCAGTGACTTATCGAAGATACATCAAGGCAATGCCAGCTGCCGACACAAACCACAATGGACTGCACACTGCTGACAGTGCCTGTACTAGATACTACTAGTAGTATTTGGAGGCCGATGGCAGTAAATGCTATGGCTGATGGTATCGATTATTATTATTACTAGTAGTATTAGGCTAGTACGGTCGGTAGTACCCTTGTTGGGCTGCACATGGGCACAATGCCACTGGTGCTATCTACAAATAATAGGCTGCTATACTTTACAGTAACGTGCAAGCAAAATGCATTGTTCACTTTTAGCACTTACGAGAACTGGTTTGCTTCTGTCCCATTCCCGGACCTTGACATGGCTGCACTCTCCTCTTGGATGCATAAGGTGCCTGACTTGTCTGTGGGTGTTCACCCAGATCACTTGTGTAGTTTGCTTAGATTCAGACTGGCTGCTCATGATTTGCAAATATGTGCAGGACGATGGCAAGGTCAAGCTAGGGCCCAACGTGTTTGTAATAGATGCTCTCAAGAGGCGGCAGAGGATGAATTTCATGTAGTATTTGAATGCCCCTATTATAACTCACTGCGGCAGAAGTTTGCAGAATTGTTTTCATCTTTTGGAGGGTGGGACCAATGTAGTACCACTGCCCGGCCTATTGGAGCTGATTTGTCCATGTTCATGCATCAGAAGCCCAGACTACTTGCATTATTATTGCATGCTTGTTGGCTCAAGCGCTGAAGCCCAATGGCAGCTAGAGTGTCCATACCAGAAGTTGAGGCGTCGCTTGAAGTCTCGCATGATTTCTGGTCACTTCATAGTGAGGATTGGTTTGATTGTGTTGAGGAATACGATGTGGATTTATACCCCCCATGAGCAACTATGTTGGCTCCTCCGGGGCGCCCCTCTGGGGCCAGGTTGTATGGTATGGTATGGTATGGTATGGTATGGTATGGTATGTTCATAGAGGCAATCAAAGCACAATGCGTTGCATCAAGCATCCATATATTGCCGGGACCCATGAACACCAATTTGTTGTGCTCATTATAATGACATAATTATGAACATGCAGTGATGTATGGGTGCCGGTGCCCCATGAACAAAAAAAGAGCTTACATATGTGGCAAAAGCATCAACAAGAATTAAAGACATATGTGGCCTGCTGTTGATTGACCTCATCACTTGCATCATGTATTGCTGCATTTTTTTGCAATTGCTTTCCCTACTTATAAGTAGGTAATTACCTCTTTTACATTCACATGTGCTGTATCGTTACACTACTACGCGAGGTATTGTGTCTGCAGTGTGTTTCTACAGGACGTACCATGTTACACTGGAACAATGGTGCTACTTATCCCCAGACGACCTAGCCACGCCCTGGGGTGCGCCACCCCTTCGACTACGACGATGCTAACCTTTTGTCACTTTTTACAGGTAATGATGTGATGTGGAAGGACTGTGATCACTCATGAGGTTCAGGTGGACAGCCGGACAGCTGAGGCAGGCACAAGCTTGAGCATCACACCCGGGTGGCGCCCCCCACGCATGTCAGTGCATTTGCCATTGCATCTCAACTTGTTGCATGGCTCAATTTCTTTTACATATGTGGGCAATGCCAGCGGCAAGCAGTATCACCGCCATGACAAGGTACCCTGGCCACACGCAATTCAGCAGGAGACTTATACAGATGAAGCAACAGGCCAAGTGGTTACACAGAGCAAGTACATTCCATTATCAACCATCAGCAGCCACTTGAAAGAACATATGCACCGACGTTTTAATAGGGCAGACATCAACGCTATAAATACAATTGTTGCAACTTGAGGCAACTACAACTTAGCTTGGCAAGCTTGGCAAGATGGCTCATCTCAACCAGAGCACAAGTACAGCCACATGTTTGCTATTGACCGCTCAATGGAAGTGTGGCTGGTGGAGAAGGTAATGCAGTAGAGATATGGACTTCTGCCAGCACAGACGTACTTGTGCATGATTAAGAAGGCGCCAACACCCCAACTGCCCAATGTGTGGTCGACAAGATGGAAGTCCACATGCTGTAAGTGCCTGCCCCTCATTGTCCCTAACAGCAACCCTTTGACACAACACAACAGGTTGTGCAATAGTGTAGGCCATTGGTAGATTTCTGATAATGTCATACGCTGGCATCAGCAAAAGACTCCAAGCCACATCTATTCAGCCCACATGCACCACTGCTGGCTTCCCAAAGACTACACTTTGCCATGGCAGATGCTAGAAGCAGCTCAAGATGTGCTAAGATACTGTGCAAGCATACCAGACATGTTTTTGGTTGAGCCAAGTATTCCACGTGTTATTCCCAACGTTTACATAATAGTGGAAATATAGTACTGGAGGGACACTAACCAGAGGATCAAATGAGCAGAGCAAGCACACAACATGATGCATTGGCCGCCGACCTAGCCCAAGCTGACACTGGAGCATATGTTAGGAGGAAAAATACAATGCTAGGAGTTTCAGGAACCATCTACAAGAGCTGTATCGCCGATTTAGATGACTTGGGAGTACAAGGCCCATCACTCGCCAAACTGATGAAAACACTGCATTACAATACCATCAGCTACTTGGGACAGATCTGGAAGCATTGCCAGGCACTCCTCACATAACAGGCACGTCAGCTAGCCATGTTCATGCCAGCACATCAAGAACACATCCAAAACAGACCTCAGCGTAGACTACTACTCCACAGAAACACAATCGCCCTTGAATACTGGACAAGTAAGTCAGCCCACCCACACACTCGGGTGAAGTGGGAAGTAGGAGGTGCGAAAGCTGGGGGTGCTTCAGCCCATCCGCCACACACACACCCTGCAGAAGTTACGCCAACACCATGAGCTGCTGTGTGTAGCCTACACGGTGTCTCTCTGCCACTCTCTCTTGGACAGCGGCACATCACTTCGCATTATAAATCACCTTCCCAAGTTGTGGACAACAGCATTGCATGGTAGGCTGGTGTCCTGCGAAAACACCTTTGCCCACTTCTCCTGCATCTCCTTTGTTACATTGTCTCGGGGGTACGGTCGAAGTTCCGGATGAATGGCCACTTGTTTTGCTGTGCACCCTGGTGGTACTGGCAGCTGTGCCCCTTGCATTGGTTCTCCGGCTTGCAGCAGCGCCAGCGACTGCTTGTAGCAGGTGCCGGCGGCTATGAGCTCCTCAACCAACTGGATGCTCTTACTGTTAAACTTCCTGCTGAAGTTTGTTTTATCAGGATCTGCGCCGTCACTTTGGTATTTGCCCACATTGCCATCACCATCTAGGCATGAGCCTATGTAGTAGCAGTATCGCCAACCTGCAGGCGCAATACATGCAAAACACACCTCAAAAGGAGCCAAGCAGCAAAGAAACACTTGCAAAGCGCATGCGGGTCTAGGAATGAATAATGAGCTCATTGCAATGGCGACCTTCTGCTGCGGCTGGGAGGCATTGCATGTGGCTTTGTCACGAGCAATTAACAACCATGCGTACACTGAAAGCTGATCTTGTCATGAAAAGGACAAAACAACTGGATCACTTGCTGGTGAACTGCATATGGAATCCCAGGCAAAACCTAATGGCAGAGAATGTAGCTGGTGCTGCGACCGGCAAGTAAGTTTGCTGCTATTAGTACTAATACAATGGTTTGGTGAGTGGCAGGCCTTGCAATGGCATTGCCATCGGCTAAGGAGCAAAGATTGCCGCAATAAGGCTTACCATAGTGCACGCCAACAGGGAGCCATGTGTTGCACTCGCTGCCTGCATGAGCACCACCGGCATACGAAGGGCACTTCACGACGTGCACAGTGTCATTCTCGTACGCTGCCGCATACAGGCCCATGACGACAAACTGGCTGAACGCCCCCAAGCCTTCTTTCCCAGAGCTTGCAAGCCAGTCGCTGAAGGCAGTGTCAAAGTCCTCACCGCGCTTGAGGGTTTTCACCATGTGCTGACGCAAGCGAGGCAGTGCTGCCACCGGATAAGTGAATGGAAAGTAAGACCTGCAGAACAGCATGAGCAGGTGACACAGTAAGTCAAGACAGGAAAGGTAGCTAATGCAGCAGACCTGCAACGGTTGTGGCCAATGCAGCAGAAGGTCAGAATGCAACTACAACACTGGACTGCAGAAGGATTGCTGTCCGTAGAGTTGAACATGTGCCACACAAGGCACACATTTATGAAAGGCTTATAAGCCTTGCACACGTTAAACCAAGCTGAATTGTTGCAATGTACAGCGCATGGCACCATGCCTGACATGCTGCACAACTGTCATCTTTTTATATCAATCTGGAAGGTTGCACTGCTTCTATTCAGTAGTTATACTGCTGTTGTAACAAACATTGGTGTTCCTGCACAGCTATACCCAACTTATATACCCAACTTCGACCGTGCCAGCATGTTGATGCGGGCGCGTGGCTGACAAGCAACTGCTGAACCTGCAGCACTGTCCCTGCAGCTGCACAGGAGGGTTCCTTTCCTAGGTTTCTCCATCCAATGCCATGCTGCCTGCCAGCACACTCACATATAGCTGTAGTCATATGGGACGCCCACAAACTCGCTTGACCGAGCAAACTGAGATTGCTTTGCACTGGGAAAGCCACCAATGTAGACACGACCCCGTTCATCAAACAAAGATGAACGTGTCACAGGCAGCCCAAGCACTGCATCCGTATCCATGTACATGATGTAGTCTGGGTTGGATCCCACACTTTCCACCAGCTTATCAGCCCACAACATAACCCATTGCTGTGCCAAGTACCCAGGCATGCCCTGCAGCACCTTGTTTTCCTGAGGCAGCATTAAATTGTGTACATGCACATGGGGGTCGTCAAGGTCTACCCATGCACGCAGAGCAGGCCTGTCGGGTGCGTCTGTGACAATGTGTGTGTGCCCTCTACAGGGCATGAAGGTGTCGATTGACCGCAACAACAGCTGCAACAAAGGATACTCCTTCTTGCTGGACACCAGAAATACATCAATGTTGCTTGTGGAGCACCGGGGGACTGAAGGGGAGCCAGGAGTAGCGAGTGCAGACTTTGTGATTGCAGGGAAGGTGTAGCCGGCAGCTGACAGCGCCAGCAGCCAGTGCTGTGTAAGCTGCACATCAGCCAGCTCCAAGTATTGACGTTCGTAAAGCTCCACCATCAGTTGTTCAAACCTGCATGAGCGATGAGGTATAGGAAGAGTGCAGGCAGCAGCAGCAAGCAGCTCAATCACGACAGAGTTTGCAACCCTAAGGTTGCAACCGTTGCAACCTTAGGGTTCCTGCAGCAGGACTGCCACTTCATTGATTCAATCTATTGCAGTTCCTGTTCTGAGCTCATAAGCAGACCTTTACCTAGGCTCAGCATACATATGTTGTCTGTTTAGACTGTGTAATGACTGTGCATGTCTCATAAACTCATACAACAGTCTGTTGTATGCGGCTTTGTTGCGGACCTGCACTGCATGTACATGAAAGCCTGCAGCCATCTGAGAAGCTTTCTGGTGTTGCTGATTATGGTGGTGGCTGCTGCCGGCTGCTTACCAGTTGTTGTTGGTGCTGCTGCTGTGCTATAGCTGTGGATGTTATGGAGCTTCTTCCTGTCACACTGTCAACAGCGCCAGCAGTTACCATCTGATGCTAGCATCACAGACGGCTGAAATACTCACTCAGGAAACATATCTGTGTTTGCTACACGACAGCTCACCTTCCAGGTAAGGTAGGGGCATCGCCACGCCACCTGTGCAGAAATTTAACCAGTGCCAGAGACTTGTAGTACAGGTCATTTTCTGCATTCATGTCTGCCAGGGGGTTGTGGGGTGTACGGTTCTGCTGCACCATAGGCGGTGAGAAGACGATGTGCTGCCCTACATCCCACAACAGGCGCTGTGCTATATAACTGCGCCATATATCGCTGACACGGCCATGCACCTGTTTTTGCACACAAAAATGAGGAGGCATGTGGCGCATGCGGTGTGAGGTGTATTGTCCTGATGCTCCATATGCTCCATGCATGCAGCTGAAGAGCATTGAGAAGCGTGAGTGCGGATCAGGTTATATGCGTATTCTCAACTGAGCACAAATAGAGATGCTGCCGTATTGTGCTCATCTGATCAGATCTGTCAGCACTTCATAATTCAATAACTTGTAATTATGATTCTCGCAAGGATATTGCATCCTGGTAAGTTAGTTGAAGCATTGCAGGCACAACTCTACTGGGATGGGGCAGCACCCTCACTGAGTTGCGGCAAGCACAAATCTTACTACGATGTCCAGTCGCTGGCAAGCAGCTTGCTGCCGTTACTCATGCTATGCTATGTGTTCTGTTGTGCTGCCACTGTCTGTCTTGTCCTCACCGTGACAGGCAGCAGCAGTGACCACAGCCCAGGCTGAAGCACCAATGTTGCCTGTGCATTGTATGGTGTTAAGATGCCGTGTGGTATGACCAGTGTGCGCTGTGCTTTCGCATCAAAGTTGAACGGAATTGTGCGGGTCAACCTGAAGATGCCATCTACGTCGGGCTCATTGTTCGCCAGGGATTGCACCACTGCGATGCAGCCAGTGCTGGAGTTTGCAGGGAGCAACTCGTGCTTGCAGGGATGTTTGATGAGGTTGAGTGGGAAGCCTCTCGGCCATGCGCCAGGGCCTTCCATTGGTGCACCCATAAGAGGGTAGGGATTGAACGCTAGGCAATCATCAATGGTCTGCACAAGGAACACTTGCTTGCTGGGCACAACTGGTTCAACACCGGCCAGGAGGCCATTGTCATCATCAAAGTCCCACACCTACAGGCAAAGCAGCAGCGAAGCATAGACAGACACACAACGGCTTGGGTGTGACAATCTTTCGGTGGCTCTTGCTGATGCCACACATTGCTGGCAAGCACTGAAGGGCAGGCAAAGGCGCTCCTGCAAACTTCGCATGACGTGGAACACAACACTATGCTGCATATTGACAAGGTGAGCTGGGGCACACACCACATACACCCAAGTGCAAGCAGAGCTGCTGCATGTGCTGCAACATGCATATGAAAGTGATCTGCTGAACAACAGGCTGGCATCCATCGTTGGCGGAGCTGCCTTTGATGCACACGCTTCCTATTGTCAACACATTTTGAAAACTTGAAGGGGCTGCCCAAGCTCTAGACATCCTTCTGAAGTGCATGCATCCTCCAGCATGCTGGGTGGCTTGCTGCTGATACCATGCACGCATAACGGTGCAGGTGTGCTGTGCTGTGCTATGCTGTGTTGTGCTGCGCTGCGCTGCGCTGTGCAAACGATTTACCAGCCAACCAGCCAACCAATCAGCCAGCTAGCTGTTGCAAAGCCAGTTGCCAGTTAATTTGGGGATAATCATGTACACAACCATCCCTAGTTGCCATGCAGGCCTTTGCACTGCCTACTGGGCCACAAAGCGCAAATGCTGCACGCGTGCTGGCAGGTGGCGAAGCTCAGGATGTGGCATGCTGCAGCAGTGTCAGCGGCTGGATAGCTGTTACATATGCCGCAATGACTGCGGCATTTGCAGCAGCAACGGCAGTGCCCGGCAACCCTCACCTGCTGAGCTCCATGAGCAATAGCATATAGATAGCCGATGTTCTTTCTGCCAAAGTGGTGCCAGGGCAGCATGTTTAATACAGGTTCGTAGAGCTGTCCTAGACGCTTCTGTGCTGATGCATCCAAAAACACTGCATTTGGTGCTGAAATGTTGAAGGGGGCGCCGCCCTTGTCTCCGACTATAACCACTGCCCAGCCTTGCAGTGCCACTGTTGCCAGAATGGCTGGGGACGGGCTGAATATGGTTGTAACCACTGCCCATTTACTAGAATGGACGCCATCTACAGATGCCTCTATTTTTGGAGCTGTTGCGCCCTTCTCCAATTCAGGAGCTGCAGACCCAGACAACAACAGTAAGCCTGGGAATGCTCTGACACGCTGCCCTTGAAACAACTTTCCAGTGACACCATTTACAGTTGTACCAGCTGCCGTCTTTGAGAGCGTTAGCGTGGCATGAGCACGAGCAGTCCTCGCTGCTGTCCAGGAGCGGGCATATGGCAGCAGAAGGGCTGCCAGCAACATGCCATTGAGAATACACAGCACGCCAACTGTCCGGAGTGGCAACGACCGTGAGAACATATCATTCTTGTTTCATGCCGTCACTGCCTCCCACAGCAGAGACCAACAACAATGTTCCCCGTTAACAGGACGTCGACGTGCAGCCAACAGCCCACAGCGATGTGCAGCCGGTGCAGGAGTACAGAGAGGCATATAAAGATTGAAGTGTCACCGAAGGCAGATGAAGACCGGGTACATAGTAAGGGCCGGGTCAGCAGGACCCGCGAAAGTTAGTCAGAGCAAGTCAGGGGTACTGATCTTCCTGCAGCAGCTGCATAATGTCTACGTAACATCTGCTTCTGCTGTTCTGGCGCGCGTAGTTCTAGCCTATCACCCAGCACCGGCGGTGCTCGTGTCACTGACAGCCGTGACACGAGCACCGCCTGATGACCGTGACACGGCTGTCATCAGGCCTGAGCACGATCCTCTCTAGTAACGTCCCGTTACAGGTAAAAATAAATAAACCAGGGGTCATACCTGATTCCCCCTGCCTGCTACGACAGCCCCTGGCAGAAACCGGAGCCTTGGAGCCTGTGAAGATATAAATGAGTTGGTTACTGGAAATTGCACTGCACGTCATTCCTGCTGACTTCTCCCCTGCCAGGCCTAGGTAACTGCCAGGTAGAGCACTTGCTGCGAGTAACCATCACTCATTAGAAGCAACGGCCATTGCGCTGTGTGGTGGCATATTGCTGGTTCTGCCAAGACTTTCATGTAAAAGAAATTGAGCCATGCAACAAGTTGAGATGCAATGGCAAATGCACTGACATGCGTGGGGGGCGCCACCCGGGTGTGATGCTCAAGCTTGTGCCTGCCTCGGCTGTCTGGCTGTCCACCTGAACCTCATGAGCGATCACAGTCCTTCCACATCACATCATTACCTGTAAAAAGTGACAACCATGTATCAGTCGGTTGCTGGTGACGGTGCGACTAGCTTTCCAGGCATCAATTGGGACCGTCAACTTTCGCTGCTGCTGGACGCTTCCTAGCTATGCTTCATGCAAGCATAGGATGATGATTGGTGAGCGTATTGCACATAACTGCTACTAATGAAGTCTTGCCTAGCAGCAGCTGTTGGCTGTGGAAGTGGCCTGACCCCGTGTGGCCCATGCTCTTCATGACCGACGTGCTTACAGAATTACAAATTACTACAGCATAACCAGCCAATATAACCCTTTGCATAGCACTGGTAGATGCCGTGTCGAGTGCAGCTCCGGAAAGTGATGAACTTGGCCCCAAGCAGCAATACAAAGTTGCCTGGCTGAAGACCGCATACGTACAGCTGCGGTTTTCCTGACATGTCATGGCGCGACAGTACCAGATCGCTAGTGGACTTTTGTGAAGAAGCCTGAGGATGGGAGCACTGGTGACCATACTGCCTGTGGTTACTGCGATGCCAAAAGTTGCTGCAGCGCAGACTTGATCATGCCATCTAAATCACAAAATGTCTGACTACAAACGTCCGCTGTTACAAGCCACAGCAACAAGGCCTGCTGCCTCTGCTGCCAATTGCAGCGGGCCTGGCAGCCTGCCAGTGGCCAACTGCTGCGGGCTTGCTACAGCACCACTCAGAAACCCTGCCTCACAGCATGTCGACTGTGATACAAGCAGGCCATAGGACTACATCTTCTGCACGCATATCACAGCTTCCCCTATGGCACACGTGATAAGTACTCAAATAAGATTGGGGACTATACAATGCATACGCGGAAAGTGATGGCAGTAACATCTCTAAGATTAGACTTTCCAGCCCAGGGGGCCCTGCAGTCAGCCAGTGACGAACACACAGCAACAATGCAAGCCCAGGTCCTTGTGCAATATTGCATTAATAGGTAGGAGTAGTGCTGCCATACTGGACCGTACAACTTGCTGAGCAATCAGGGTACCACCCAGCCAAGGTACAAGCGGCCTCACCGCATGACATCATGCTCCATTGCAATGACACTGCACCTTATGTCGGGACTGCAAAGAGGAGCATGACCTCTCAACTTGTGGTGCATGCTACAGAAGCTTCCACACCGGCTGCCTGAGAGCACAAGAGCTAAACTGATGGCAACAAGCCACTGGCAAAGAACCGTGGTACTACCACCTATGCCACGCCATCAATTTGGAAATGCCTGGCAGGAAGAACACGACGACACCCCAACACCAGCTCAGGTACAAGACAGACTGCCTAAGGCAATGTTCTGGTACAAAGTGCAGTGGCAGCCCTCAAAGAACAATCAAGCCGCCCCACCCCAACCCAGGCAAGCACACGACAATTACCAAGGCCTGGAGCTGACTAACCTGCAGAAGCAAGGCATGTCTAATGAGCATAAAGCATCACAACACTGTTGTCTCTGAGAGATATAACCTAGCACTTGGGGATGAGAACACCAGACTAATACAAATACACCTGCAACCTATCAATCCACATACGGATATACATCCCTCACACCACTCTGATATGTTGATGCAACATATGACATCAATCAATCATGGACAACAAATGACAGACCAAGTGGCATGCATACATTATATATTATAATGTTGATAATATATAATGTATCAGCTGTTCAGCTGCTGAAACAGCACATGGCGTCAGCTCTAATCTGTGTCACAAGCTGGACGTCGTGTAGCTTATTTTATCCTGGAGGGCTGCGTGCCTGGCAAGGTGCTTGGGCTTGGTGCTTGGTAGAGTTCTGGCACTTGATTGAGACGGGGTTAATAGTTTACTAGCCAGCAGCAGTGTTCTTTACACCCTTGCCAACGTCCCTCAGTAGTTATATACATGTACAACACAATTATTTCTGCGCTCAAAGGAGAGCTATGCTGATGTGCTGTTTGAGCATAGTATTCATATGCGCACATCAACAGCCAGCAATGCACATATTGTGCAGCAGCGCTAGCCTAGGAGGGCCTAGACAGCATGTGCTAGGATCCAGACATGAATGAGGTAATTTGCCAGATATATGGCGACTCATTCACTGCTTGTGTCTGGTATGCACAAATGGGATGCAGATGGGATGCAGATGAGATGCCAATGGGATGAGCAGTGTTTTGAAGACTGCTGAAAGCATGGGCTATGATCAGATTCATTCCAGCCTGGGATCCTCTGGAAAATTCTTTGCAGTACTTCACTGTAGATGGATGTTTCAGAAGCTGAGCGTTTTTGCAGTAATGCTTTGTTTAGATGCCTTCAAAAGCAAGTCAAGTGTTATTCTGAGTTTGTTATGCATCCAGGAAAAAATCAGAGGACTTTTGTGCAGTATTGCACATACAGACTATGTCGATTGTCAATGGCAGTGATGACGATGGTGGTGCTGTTCACAATTCTGGCAAGCGCTTTTTTCACAATATTTTTCGTTCAACAAGGAGCCGCTCCTTCAAAGATGTCAGCTTTCATTTCATCAAATGCATGGCTGATGGCAAGGATGTGTCTGGAAGGTGGCACATGTATACACTAATTGGTGGAGCAGGCAAGTTGGTGGAGTAGGCAATGCTTTCTAAGCATCCTACGCCAGCCATGGTGATCGCCATCATGATTGTATCATGTGTCATGATCTGTCAGCTGGTTGGCCATTGTATTATACTGCTGCAACGGCTGCTCTCACGTGCTTGCATGAGTAATAGTAATAATAATGATTGATACCATCAGCCATAGCATTTACTGCTATCGGCCTCGCGCCCTTGCATGAGTAAGTATCGTTTTACCAGGTGTATCAGAGGCGTCTTATTCATTGAGCCATACCAATTCGTACATGCTCCAATCTCGTAATATAATTATTATATATATTGTGCACAAGCATTACCTGATGTGCATATATGGGCGGACTCGTTATCAGGTTATTACTGTTCCAGCCGCTGAGCTGTCATTGCGCCGCGCCGCTGAGCTGTCATTGCGCAGTGCCGCTGTTACGTGCTGTGTCGCACTCATGTCACATGAGCCATGCAGCAAGTCAAATGCCACTGCTGAGTCAGCATTGGCCGGGAAAATGCGCTGACACGGTGTCGAGGGGCGTCCGGTCGAGCCTGAGGAGTCCTCAGCGCTGGTGTGATGCTTGTGCCTGCCTTGGCTGTCCATTCAGCTGCAATGTAATCATCCGATGAAGTTCTGAGTCTAAGTTGGAGGTTGAGTCTGATAGAATTCTGCAAGTTGAACTTGCTAAAGGTTCAATCAGATAGACACAAAACAGCAGACACCTCAACACAACTCGCAGACATTCTGCCGGATTAAATCTGGTCTGTGTTTCTTCAATCGCCCTCACAAAGAATCACTCTGAAAAACCCAACAACAGACACCCAGCTGTGATAGTCTCGGGTACTAGGAGCTGTACCCCCCTCTTCAGTAGCAATCAGAGTGCTGCCTGTCAGTCATGATCCATTGGCGGCAGTTCCTGGCAGGAATCTGCGGCAGGGTGCTGCTGCTGCTGCTGCTGCTGAGTCACTGACATCATGATGGCAGAACACTGATCATGATGGCGGGACACTGATCATGATGGCGGGACACTGATCATGATGGCAGAACACTGATTATGATGGCGGGACACTGACATCATAATGGCAGAACACTGATCATGATGGCGGGACACTGATCATGATGGCACGACACTGATCATGATCAGCAGCAGCAGCTGATCCACCGCATCGCGACTCAGCAGCTGAGCCAGCAGAGATGTTACTAGTATTTGTCTATAGAGCTAACAAGCCGAATAATGATAGTAATAATTGATACCATCAGCCATAGCATTTACTGCCATCGGCCTCGCGCCCGATGTTTCGCAGGCGGATTGTCTAATCAATTATTACCATCCTAGCTAACAAGCTGAATGGAAAGTATTCGATGTTGACTGCCATAATCAGTCATAGTAACACGGCATTCACTGGTATTCACTACTTGATGCAAACACGTGAATTCAGCAACCCGTTGAAAAAAATGAAGTTGATGTGTCTATTTGCAGTATGTGCTGATAACTGTTGTGGCTGCAAAGGGCTGCTGAGTATTACTCGCAGTATGTGCCCCGCTCCCCAAGAGTGACTGTCATTGAAAGTCGCTTGCCGTCACGCAGCACATCACAGCGTACCTGTGGCAGCAGCAGCAGCACCAGCAGCAGCAGCGGCAGCAGCGGCAGCAGCAGCAGGAGGTTACAGTCCCTACTAGATCATGGTTCTACAGATTCAATCAAGGGGGCTGGCAGGAAAGAAACATACTCTCCATGGGCAAACATATGCATACTACATGACAGCACACAAGATGCTTTCATGCACAAATGTGACACAAATGTTGATGCCATTTGAAGTTTCAAACATTTATTAAAAAGGCAGTGACAAGTGATGGTGGACGCAGACACGATTCAGCCTTGAAACAACTGATACTGCTAGGAATTCGAAACATCTACTTCTGAGATGCCGGCAGCGTCCGGCTGGCAAGTCACATGATATACATATCATACAATCATGATAAAAGTGATAAGAACGTATGCATTGATAAATAATGTCATACAATCGGACAAAAACAGCCATAACAGCACCTTATCTCCTGGTCTTCTCTCATCTAAGGCCACCACCAATTCAGCAGTGCTCCTGATGGGTCGAGTATCCATACCCACAATGATGTCACCCAGTACAATATCACCAAAAACGTCTCGGTATGTGGGTCTCAGGCCAGCAACTGCTGCTGGAGTGCCTGCAGGCACTTCCAGCACCAGAACTCCCTCTGTGCCCAGCTGATCAAGCACCTGTGGCAGCAGCAGCGGCAGCAGCAGCAGCAGCAGCAGCAGCAGCGGCGGTGGTGGAAGTGAACATCTGCCACACAAGTGACAGCAGTTGGAAGGATGCAACGACGCAATTGACATTGGCAGCAGCAGCAAGACAAGATCAGAGAAAACAGCAGCAGCAGCACATCAGAGTTTGGCGGCTGTTGTGCAAGCGGCTGATTATATAAGCTTATTCTGCTGCTGCTGCTGCTGTTTTTGGCTACCTGTTCAGGTGCAATGGTGATGCCCAGGCTTGGCCTTCTGACTCTGCCATGCTGCAAGATCTGATCTACCAGCCCCTTCACAGTGTCTGAAAGAAAATGCAACAGCAGCATTGCAGCAGCAGCAGCAGCATTGCACCAGCAGCAGCAGGGAGTGAAGCAGCAGCAGCAGCAGCAGGGAGTGAAGCAGCAATATGTGAAGAGAATGATCCACCAGCCCCTTCACAGTATCTAAGAGAAATAACAGGAGCAGACAGCATTGCAACAGAAGCAGCAAGGACAGACGTCCAACAGGTCAGGCACAGACACCTACAGCAGGACAAAATCATACGACATTTGATTTCGATCTTATGCAAAATTTGTGCTAAAAACGAAAAAGTTATGAATAGGTCTACTTGTTGCAACTATGGCTTGTCAAATGTTTTTGGGCCAGTCCCCAAAAGCCAATAGCAGCAGCTTTGGCACAGCTGCCTTGATCAAACAACTTCAATCAAATTTGTCAATTTATCATTATAAATGGATCATTATAAATTTATCATTTATTATTCTATCATTATCATTAATATTATCATTATCACTAAACTTTTAATGAAGAATTTGAATAATAATAATTGAAAAATTTGAATAATAATTTTATCATAATATCATACCACGTGGCACTCTGCGCGAGTTGCTCACACTCATTGCGTCACAATTTGCGTCACAGGGCCTCGTTACTCTGCAGTCCAGCAGGCTGATGATCATTGGTACTGAGGAGCTTATCATAAGATGACCACAATACATATAGTATATACAGTGCTGCTCAGTGCTGCACAATATTAGATTAGAATGAAAGAATAAAACCACCATACAGTGCTCACCTATTGGTATGGCAAAGCCCACCCCGCTGAAAGATCCCTTCCCACTTGGATCAAGGATTCCAAGATTAATACCTATCACTGAACCCTGCATAAGAAACCATCAATAATATTTGATCAATCTTTAATGAATGTCATTTAGGTAATCATTTTATTTCTACATTTTCCCTTGTTATCAAAATATTTTACATATGTGTTTGAAGATGTGTTTTTTTTTCCACATCAAATGTAAGAGCTCAGCTGCTCCAACAAATGGTGCGTTGATGAGATACGTAAAAATCACCAGCCTGCTCAGACATGAGGCAGCCACTGTCACTGTGTCAGCGGCATTCAGCTGCAGTGTCTTAGCATGTTGTGAATATTTCCTCTGGAGGCTTTGCTGGAAAACCTGCTGGCCAACGTTGTCTATGTGAGAGGGCGTTGCTTGTCTTCCTGGAGCTGCTCCAGCTCAAAATTGGAGCAGCTTCAGGAAGAAAAGCAACGCCCTCTCAGATAAACGACGTTGGCCAGCAGGTGTTCTAGCAAAGTCTCCAGAGTTTGCAGGCAAGCATCTGTTGAGCAAATGAAAGGGTGGCCAGCAGGTAGAGGAAATGGATCGGAATAACGCAGCATAATGCTATAGCACTGCAGCTGAGATACCTTTGAGTGATGTTTAAGTGTTGCACAGAATGCCATAATATGGAAGGCTGGGATGAACAGGAAAAACAATGGAGTAACATACAAAAAAGGGCGGCATGCAGTTGAACAGTCCGGGCCTGCCGTTTTTCATTACAATTTATTTCAATGATTCATATCACAATAATAATATAATAATAAAGCATTTGCTGTATGTATTGTATTGAAACACAACATGAGGTGAAGGGCAGCATTGCCCACCTGACTGTTGAGCAGGACACCACCGCTGTTGCCTGCAGGATAACATGCACAGCAGCAGCAGCAGAAGCAGAAGCAGCAGGCGCAGCAGCAGAAGCAGAAGCAACGTTGATCAAAGTTTCCAGGATACAGGATATCATCAACTAACCATGTGGTATGGGATGTGCACATGCTGGTCATCTGACAGGTTTCCTTGGATGACAATGACAGCTGTGTGTGTAGCTTTGCAGCAGTGACAGACGTACTGCGAAAGTCCTCAAACAACATGAGCCAGTTGATCAAATAACATGAAAGATGTGTAACCAGCACTCCTACATGAAGACACTGATTTTAAATCAAAATTAAAATTTAAAATTTTTTGAAAGACATTATTTGAATTTTCACTGCCCAGGCAATGCATCTGAGTGCTCAAGGTCAAAGGCTGAATTCCAGTTTTAATGAATGACATTAGATTAACTAATAAGGTCATGACCCCACCTGGATTGATTGCTGCATCTGTCTGTATGACTCCCTTGATGGCGGTGAGCCCGGCACTCACTTCACGTCCTAAACCACTCACAATACCCTGCAAATAACATACCATAACATATTTGAAAACTCCTTTATTGTTGCTTGTTCTTGATGTCAATGACACCTTTTCTCTGCTATGTGCCGCTTCCCTTATGAGTTACGATTATTCTGATGCTCAGTTGCCATACCACCCCCAACACAGAAACAAAAATTATCTACAATGCGGCACCCAGCAGCTCGCATACCTGAGTAAGCGTGTGGTCCAGCCCAAATGGATTGCCAATTGCAAACACAGACTGCCCCACTTTCAGAGCATCACTGCTGCCAAGTTGCACCGGCTTCAGGACCTCCAGTCGGCCACGAGGCAGTGCCAGTTTGAGCACTGCTATGTCTTTTGAGGAGTCGTAGCCCACCACCCGGGCGGTACAGCTGCTGTGGTCGTACAACGTCACCTGAGGCCGCATTCCAACACATACTATAATGTATAATACATACAATACATACGATATAAGCACTGCACACAATACTTGCGGTGTGTGGCAGATTGCTATTGCACAGCTGCTATGGTGTAATATACAGACGGAAAAAGATCAATACATTCTATTGATGCATTTGTATGCAAGGCAGAATAAATTAGGATTGTGGACAGTATGAGGGCTGTGGTATCACCTTGACTTCTGCAGCTCCCTTTATAACATGGTAGTTTGTTATAACATGTCCGTTCTTATCCCAGATGAATCCGCTGCCCTGGCCAACAGCCATCCGGTGCACGTCCTGCGATGGGATGTAACATAACGTAACATGTTATAATGGATGAAATAATGATGTGCATTGAACGACTGCAGATGAGGAAAAAAACATGTCTAAGAAAGTGGAGCAAGTGCTGTATGTGGATTTCCTGCAGGGATGGCATATCAAGTTGCCGCTGCTACTGCTAGAGGTACAACAAAACAGCACAGTACAGCGGTCAACAAGGTGCTATGGCCTGCTGATGCTCACCAGCGTATAGAAGTTTTGCATTGCTCGCAAATGTGTTATGTTGACGACACTTGGCCGCGCAGCAGCAAACAGGTTGACTGTGGCGCGCTCATAAGCTAGAAGATCTTCTGCTGCCCCTGCTGCCGTTGCTGCTGCTGCTGCTACAGGAGATGGTGCCGTGCTGCTGCTAATGACATCAAGTTGCCTGCTTGGTGCGGCAGCAATGCCGCTGCTGTTGGCGCCATTGTAGGGAGATTCTGCGCTGCTGCTATTGCTGACTGCAAAGCTACTGCTGCCAGTGGTGATTAAAGCTCCTGCTGTCGAGCTCGGCACTGTGGAACTGCCGCTGCTCCAGCTAGCAGCTGCAGTTTGATTCGTCGGGGCGTGCTTACTGCTATTACTGCGGCCACCACTGCTGCTACTGTTGCTGGTGTGCTGTACGCTGGTTGTCTGCCAAGCTGGAGGTAAGCTTGCTGCAATTGCTGTTGAACGCCTTCCGGGCATAGACAGTGCTAGAAGAGCTGCAGCTAAGAGAGCCCCACCCAGCTTTTCAACCGATAAGATAGGCAATGATACATCTGCAGAGTTGTTTCCAAGCTGCCTGGGTCGCTGCTCATATTGGCCTGAACGCTGTGCTGTCTGGCTGCAGTTGTCCCTTGGAAGATTATCAGCAGCTGCATTTTGCTGATCATCGTGTTGCCGCGACATTGGCGCAGTATCATCATTGTGGTAAATCCTGCTAGAAGTTTCATTGCTGTATGCGGATACCTGCGCACGCGATTTGCTGGCTCCATACTGATGTGCAGTTCTACTGTTGGCAGGCCTGGCAGGCACCGGCACTGCGCAGGAACAGTGGCGCTGAAGTGAATTTTGATGCCTGATCATTGACAGATTCATTGTCCGGGTTACTGCTTTACATGCAGACAATGATACAATGTGATCAAGTCCAGTGTGTACAATACAGACGGCTTTCAAATCAAAGCAAGCCAGGGAACTGATTTAACACATCGTAAATGCACATATAAACCTTTTGTTGGCAGTGAACAAGGCAAAAAGTGCGAAGCCAGGGGACGGTATTCGAACCGCCTTGCTTGAAATGCTGGTCATTTGTCGCCAATCAACACAGCGCTGCACTGGTGTATACTACTCTGTACACCGTTGCTGTGATTCCAAGTAATCCTGCGAAGATCAGTTCCTTGGACACGCCATTTAATATCTTGCTTGCTGCTGATGTCAACTTCAATCAACCGTCGCCCCTACCAAGTATACCTAAGCAGCTTCTCCGCCATGTGAAGTGCTGCAAACCTACTTAATAACAGTTTGATAGCCCTAGTGTGGGCTTTTCATCCCATCACTTGAAGGCGCAGACAGTGCAAGCCAAGCTGCACATGCCCATCGAGGATTTCATTCCGTTGCCGGCCCTCCTATCGCTCTGGACCTTGTAAACGACATCATGCGAACGAAACAGCCAGCCTCCTCGTCTACTGCTCGGCAACGGCTCTGGAGCCTTTGTGGGTGAGCAGTCCTATCAGATGACCTGAAGGCTTTACTGCCACATCCCTTTGCACTTGATCCTTGACACATAGCTATAGCAGCGCATTCAGAACTTACCGTGAATCTCGTTAGGTGATGACAGTATCAACCCCCCTCTCTCTCTCTCTCTCTCTCTCTTACTGCAGGCAGCCAACAGACGGGTTAGTACAGACTGTAGACACCAGCTGCACCACAGCATTGGTGAGCAGCACTGAGGCCTTCTCTGTCAGTATCAACAACTCAGGACAGCAGAATAACGCTTCGAGTCCGGTTGTTGACGAATAACTTGCTGCCATTGCATGTTTTCATGTCAGGCAGCTTGTCCATCATGTGCCTGTGCCATTGTGTATGGGGAGCAGGACTCAGTTGACAGATTTATTCACATGCAAGAACTCTGCACCTTCCTCCTCTATCTTTCTCTGCCACTTTGTCGAATATGTACACAACTATATCTTTCTCTTCTCAAACATTATCATACTTTCACCACCTTCCACATTTGAGAAGAGCCTTCCAGGATTTCTTTCCTTGCTGATACACTCCTCGACTGCAGCACTCCAACCTGCACCTATCACTCTGCCAAGACGACAGCAATTTCATCTGAAATGCTCTTTTTATTCCATTTTCTTTCTGTTTCTTCTGCAGGAAGGGCCCAGCTTGCAGCTGCAGTCAACAGCAGTAGATATAATCTGGGTACCTGATGCGGCTGGAGAATTGCAACCAGTGAGTTCCAGATAGGTTTGCAAGCGGATCCTCAAGCATCTGCTGCTGAAATCTGAGTTGTTTTCATGCTCTGTTGATTGATAATTCCATTATCAATGGCAGCAATAGGATAATCAATGGCAGCAATAGGATAGTATAATCCTCAGTGTTGTCTGCTTGTTTGCCGAACAATGTGCAGTATCAGCTGCTGCCTTTCCTTGGTCAGACTCCAGTTGGCTCACCAGCAGTGAGCAATACTGCTGTAGACACACCATGGCAGCTGCAGCAACTGCTGCTGCAGCAGCAGCAGCTGAGGCAGCAAAGCTTCCCACAGCAGCAGCACCAGGAGCAGCAGCATGACGTGCCAAAACCTGGAGCTCAACAATCAGCTGCTGCTGCTGCTGCTGCTGCTGCTGCTGCTGCTGCTGCTGCTGCTGAAGCAGTGCAACATGCAGCAGCTAGTCAAAAACACTGTGTAGATTGTGGAGCAGTGGCAGCACCAACTTGGAGTTGGCACCACAGCAAAAGCAGCAAAGGCAACAAAAGCAGCAAAGCCTGCAAGCAGTTGTACCAGCTGCTGTGTGGCCCTTGCTCTGAGTACTTGTATAGTACAGGATTTCGCAGACGCTTCAAGAAACCACCTGCTGGTGGATCAACACATGCAGGACTTCAAGCAGCAGCAGCAGCAGCAGCACTGGATGCAGCAGGCAGAGCGCTAGCAATGCCAGCAGCAGCAGGAGCAGCAGCAGCCACACGTGGAGAAGCTACTGGCAAGGACAATGAGGTACTAGCCAAAGCAGCAGCAACAGCAGCAGCAGCAGCAGCAGATGGAAAAGCTACTTGTCAAGGTAATGAGGCACTGACCAAAGCAGCAGCAGCAGCAGCAGCAGCAGTAGAAAAAGGTGTGGAAGTTGCTTACAAGAAGGATGAGGACTTGGCTGCAGCAGTAGCAGCAGTGGGCCTTGGGATCTGCAGCAACTGCTCCAGTTGTTGTATAGGTAAATCATGCACTGGCGCACCAGCAGCAGATGACGGACAGCAGCAGCAGCAGCAGCGGCAGCAGCAGCATGGCTACTTGTGTGATGCATGCCAGTTGTATGAAGCATTGGCAGGGATGCCTCGACCAGTGTCAGCAGCAGCAACAGCAATCAACCAAGCAGCGGTTAAGCAGCTGCTGGCCGCTTGGCAGGGACTGCTGCTGCATCAAGAGCAGCAGCAGCGGCGGCAGCAGCGGCAGCAGGGGGTAAAGCAGCAAGGTGTGAAGAGAAAGCGGCAGATGAATGGGTTGGAGACATCTGTCAGGAAGAGAGGTGCACAAACAGCAGCAGCAGCAGGAAGACCTGGCAGCAGCAAGCAGAAGCAGCAGAAAAAGCTTTCAACAGTGAGCAAACCGGTCAGTTCTGCTGCGCATCACCACAGCATTGGCGTTGCAAAGCCTCCAGCAGCAGCAGCTGCCGCTGCTGTACCCAAAACCGCACCTGCTGCTGCGGCAAATTTACTACCAAAATCAGCTGCTGCTGCTGCTGCTGCTGCTGCTGCTGCACCAAAACCATCAGCTGTGAGCAGGAGCAACGGCAAGATGAATGGCAAGGTCAAGCAGCGGGCAGCAGGAACGGCTCCTCGTGGGTTTAAGGAGTTGAAGCGCAATGTGTTTGTGTTTAGGCAGAGGGGGGTGGTGGAGGAGCAGGATGTAGTGGTGTGCAGCTGCCAGATCAGCAAGGGGCAGACGTGCAGGTGAGGTGAATAGACAAACTGCGCTGTGTATGTATGATTATAAATATTTTATTATATGAAATACTATATATATGTATGAATATATTCTTATTATATGCCTGTTATATGTCTGAATATATGAAATAAATTGAAATGTGTATGGTCATATTATGGGTAGAATCGTTAAAACAATGCTGATTTTGCGGCCGCTGTTGGGACAAAATCTTGACAGCAGATCACACATAAGAACACAATCGCTGACTGACTGACTGGCTGCTCAGTGGTGATGAGCTCACTCTGCTGCTGCTGCTGCTGCTGCTGCTGCTGTGATGCTTTGCTTCAGGGAGGAAGATGGCTGCTTGAACCGCATGACCCATGTGTGCTGCACCCCGGGACACTGCCCAGTGGGTGACGAGCACTGCAGCAACATGTCACTCATCAAAAAACAGGTGGGATATTCATTTTATTTATTACTTATTATCTTACATATTGATAAATAACGTATGTGTTGACCTATTTATTGATTATTGTATTACCTCTCCACTGCCACAGGCCAGAGGATTCTGTGCCTATGCAGAGCTGCCCAAGTCTGATCATGTGCACACACTCCTGCTAAAGCCATGTGCCGCCGCTGCTGCTGCTGTCGCTGCCGCTGCTGCTGCAGTTTCCTTCCACCAGGCTTGTGCAGCTGGGCAGCAAGGGCTGGGGCCTGGTGGCTGCAGAAGACATACCCCCAGGGACAATAGTAGCAGAATACACAGGTGTGGAAGATATAATAAGAGAAAATATCATGTATAGCAATGAGCGTATTGTGATCATCCAATTGATGATAGGGTGTGCTGCAGTTCATATTACACATACACAGCAGATGTAGATTATTATCTTATTATATATTTTACTGTAATTTGTTATTTTGTTAACTTTTCATTTCATTTTTTTATTTTGCAGCATAAAGTATCGTGTGCATGTGCTTTTGATTATCTTCAGGCATGATAATGCCACAGCTGACTCTGGTTTGGTGCATGAATTCTCAATCTCTAGAAGAAGTGGTGCCAGTGTCTGTCTCTTTTCTTCCAAATTGTAACAGCTATCCTGTTGCCACAGCTGAGTATCTGTTCCTCTGCATGAATCCTATTTTTCTTTTCTGTTTTTTTTTTCCAGGAGAAGTAGTGCCAGTGTCTGAGGGCAAGAGGAGGCTCATCCAGTATGCTGCTGAAGGCCTGAAGCACACATACATCATGGACTTGAGCAAGAATGAAGTCATTGACGCCACCAAGAAAGGCGGCATAGCACGCTTCATAAATCACAGCTGTGGGCCCAACTGCAAGACAGAAAAGTGGCAGGTGAGTTCGAGTGGTAGATTTCTTCATCCCTACATAGTAGTGTGGATTTTATGTTAATAATAATGATAATAATAAATATAATGATGATAATAATAATAATAACAATAAAAATAGTGATAAAAATGATGATAATAGTAATAATAATAATAATAATAATAATAATAATAATAACAATAATAATAATAATAATAATAATAATGATCATAATAATAATAATAATAATAATATATATGTACAGGTTGTTTGACACATTGATGTGAGGCGCTGGTCAATACTTACAAGACAGGGTGCCGCCTTACTCTCTAGTACTCCGTATCAGAGTTAGAATCCCTTTTCTTGGGTCATCGTCTTTTTATCCCTTCGTCCCCCACCTTGAGTGTTGATAATTTACTCTCCACTGCCGCTGCTGCTGCTGCTGCCGCAGGTTGGTGGTGAGGTGTGTGTGGCTATTGTCTCCATGCAGGCCATCGCAGCAGGCACTGAGCTCACGTACGACTACCAGTACCAGTCACATGCGCTGCCTCATGCCAGGACACGCTGCTGCTGCGGTGCTGGCAGCTGCAGCGGCTGGTTGGGCAGTTTTGATCCTCATGTGCACCTGCAGGCAGAGCTAGATGAAGAGGAGATGGAAGTGCAGCGGTTGCTGACTCAGATGATGGGGTGATAGCTCACTACTAGTATTTTCTGGGTAGAATTACGTAATTTATTACATCTCCAACCTTCCAGAGGGACCTATGACGTAAGCTATGGCCTTTCAGAGGCAGATCTCGGTTCGTACTGTTGCACAGGCGCGTTTCCAATGTGACCCAGCTGCAGCTGGCTGGGACTCGCAGTTCGTCTTCAATGCAAGCTCGGCAGGCTGCTTTTGGAATTGATTAGCATTTAGTACTTTGCGCACAACGCACGTCAGCGAATAACTATTGAAGCAAGCATTGCGCCGCGGGCTTCGGCACTTAGCTGACTGGGATTGTCAGATATAGACGTCCTTGTAGGATTTGCCTGGCAGGATATACCAGCGCGTACGCTGCTGTGTACACCTTAATAACCCGCAATTACAGTCTGATAATCAAACCCATATCAGCCTCTGCAACCTCCTCTGGCAACCACCCGCTGCAACTGCTGTACCTGCAAAATGGCGCTCGCTGTTCATAGCCACACCTCTCTGGCGATCAGCAACCCCAGCCGCACTCGTTTTGGTGTGCGACTTCCTCCGATTGGAATCACTCCTGCAAGCAGGCGGTCTGTGGCCAGTGATGACCTGCTTCTGACGAAACGTGAGTGACCTTTTCGGAACTTGAGAGATGTACAGCGATCTAGAAGCTCGGACCATGTTTTGAGATTATCTGCGATAATATATCACTCTTACGTCATTCTTCACAGTGTCTAAGGGACAGACGGCCTATATGTCCCATTGTATCGCTAACTGCCTGGCACTCAGTACTGAGAGCACACTAGTGTGCTAGTACAGCAGTAGTCTAGGTTGGTAGAATCGGCAGTATTGCTGGTTCTGTACTACATGCCGCCCACCAAAGCTAGGAAGTACAGTGTATGATGAATTTTCATGAAAGCAACTGGTACTACTGCTTGCAGTACTGGTCTAGTACTGAGTATCACTGCCTACTTGTACTGCAGAGTCAGCAACGAAAGTCCTTCAAATTGCAGCAGCCTGCCACATTAGTTGAGCCATGCAGCTTTGTTGCCAATGCAGGTTTAAAGTTGTGCAGCCGCTGCAGCCAGACCTGAACCTGCATTACATGGCAGCGTGCCACAATATCCAATATGTGACATAAAGGAAACGTCCTGGACACATCATGGCATGATTACTGATGGTTCTGCTAGTAAAAAGAGTTCAGCAGCTTGCTGAAGAAGGCTTGGCACTTCTGTGGTGTGTGTATGGCTGTCTTCCCGGGTCTTCTGTGGCTGACTTAGCCACTGAGTGTGACGTGTGCTGCAGAAGGCCAATTTTATAGTTGTATTAATTAATACCGTATTGATTGTGACAATAGTATACATACGCAGCAGGTATTATACCATCTTCTGGGTCTTTGCCCACCGCTAACTGATTCATGCTACAGCATGCGCCACCATCATCATTATCACTGCCACAGCGCCATGACTGCTGCTGCTGCTGGAATGTCCACCTCGCCCCCAGGCCCCCCAACAGCCCTCCACGCCTACAGCCATCCCACCAGCAGCCGCCGCAGCCGCAAGTCCACCTCCAAAGGCACCGCCGGTGATGACAAGCAGCACATGACTCTCACCCCCTACCCACCCCGCAACAAGCGTGAGGTGGCTGAAGGTGTGTGGGCTTACATCCTGCTGGGAGGACTGCTCTTCACGGGCATGCTGTTTGTGCTGCCTGAGTTTTCAATGGCAATTCCCATGATCATGAAGGCAGTCTGGGGTTAGTCATGATCATCATGACCGTTATGACGGTGACTGTTTGGGACCGGTACCGTTCAACTGGCAGCATCAAGCAACCCAGCTTTCACATTTGATCAGAAATTCCCATACTGTGAGTATTGGTCGAACCGCTCAGCATGGATTGATGTTGTCGGCTTCTGAAATGGGGCGCAGGGCCGATGGCAGGATTGCTATGGCTAATGGGTAACTTAGGTATATATTGTGAGTACTGGCGATGACTCTGGTATCTGCATCATAGTGATGCATGTGCAGTGGCGTCCGGTCGCCTGCTGTCAGTGTCACGGTGTTGACTGAGTTTGATAAAGTCATAATGATAAGTCCTCAGGAGGCCGCGCCAGGTGATTGTTAAAGTTCAGTACGACGGTGTTAACATGGCCTGTTAACAACAGCAGTGCCTGCAGCTGCAGGGCAGTTCTGACCAGCAAGCTGTGTGACATCCTGTTTTGAGAATGGCTTCCTCAAGTTGTGTTTATTCATGTTTAGAATCAACATCTTGTCCAACAAGTTATGCAAAACAACCCAGGAATGAACGTATCTCATACTTAAGGTGTGCCTCAGGCCCTGAGGGGCTCAGTGGGGCTCAGCTCCATACATTATTGTGTACAGTATGTTGTGTTGCAGCACAAACCGTCGTACTGTTGAGGCAAAAGCTGTGTGAGCCACTGGCCGCCAGGACAATGAGGCTCAGGACAATATTGTGTGTATACTGTGCTAGGAGCCACTGGCCGCTCTTGGAGTTGAAGTTGGGTATGGTAGTTGCCAACCATATGCAAATCATGCACTGCCGGTGCCGGGTGCACCGCACCACCGGCCCATGCCACGGCGGCATGTTGCCAAGCGCAGCTATGCTGGTGGGTTCGGTAGCACCAGTTTAGTTGCAAGATTCTCATTTCATGACACTGCAGTCAGTTGTGGTTGCTTGCACCAGTCCCTGATCAGGGATTCTCATGAGTTCATGGTGAAATTACTACTGTTCCCCTGTCCCTTGCAGTGTTATGCGATCCTGACAGCTCAGTTGGTTTGCATGGGCATGAGCGACTCTGTTGGCTCCTCCGGGGCGCCCCTCTGGGGCCAGGTTGTATGGTATGGTATGGGCAGGGATTTGCGACTGTAATAGACCTTGCCATCTATCCTTACTGCTTGCAGGACATGGCACATGATGCCATCATGATACTACTAGCACAGTATGGAACTTCCACTGGCAGGGCTTGTTCTCAGTTGCAGAACGTGTCTGCTTCATCATGGGGCAAAACAAGCCTTAATGTTTTCATCATTTACGCAATTCACAGGTACTAGTGACGATCGACGTTGACTGCGAGTGCAGCTCTCGGGATCGCGAGCCCTAATAATCATGAGCTGTACAGTGTACCGCAGCGGCCTGCTGTGAGAGGGGCTTCGTTCTGTGCTTGCAATCGATATATGATAGAAAGATGTAATCACACATTGTCGATAATATGATGTGCACTGGCGGCCCCTGGCACCAAAGAACACTCGAGACTCTCGAGTCGAGAGACCAGCAGTTTCGTACCTGTCTATATAGCTTCGTTCCCCTTTTAGGCATACCCAATATGCAGCAGATCTGCAAATAGAACTAAATAAGTTTACAACCTGCAGCCGCACTGCTCTTGATGCTGCATCTGGATGCTCTTGATGCTGCGCAGCACATGTCTTCCGCAATGAGCTGTTCTGCAGATGACGCTGGCGTTGTTGTATCATGTGGTGACTGCTATGAGCCTGGAGTGGAGGGGCTGCGCTGCCGTATAAACCAGAGCGTCCTCATTCAAGCATCGTGGGACGAGGAACGGCGCTCTCTTTGCTGCACAGCTCCTAAGGTAGTAGAAACACCCCGCACCTCTGCTGCAGTACTGTTGGTAATAAGTCAGGTGCCACGTGGCGCTCACTTGCTGGGCTGTTGCTGCGTTGCAGGACTGCTGCACTTCAGACCTCAGCTATGAAGTGCTGGATGCGAACGATCGTATTATCTGCAAGAGCGAAGACTGCTGCAAGTGGGTGACTCTGCTTGGGTCTTATGTATATCCACCATGATCCATGGCTCGTCCGGGTGTATGTCGCGAAGGACATGCAGCAGCAGCAGCAGCAGCTGCTGGGTGCGCTAGCATCTGGATGTATGTTGCGAATCGACGTGCATGCAGCGCTGCAACTATGTAGCTATTGAATTCATATTTTACGGGAGCAGCACCTGGTACAGCTGCGACTGGCTGTCACTTGATATAGTACTAGCTCTTCTTCATGTCTGCAATGTTTTAGAAGAGTGCGGATCTGCTGCAGGCAGTATCTCAGCAGTTTCCAGAAGTTAGCTGTACTCGCCAATCCCTCTTGCTAAGCAGCACAGCTGGCAGTAACTGCTGTTGTCAACAGTAGCATGCCATATCCGTTGACATCATGTGAGATACTTTCACACCAGCCATTCTCACCCAGCCACCTGCTGCACATGCCTCTAGGAATTGGTATTCAAACAGATCTATATATATCACAATCCTATTCAAACAGATCAATGTATTGGGTGATCACCAGCGAATGATTTGATGTCAGGCACCTGTTCTCCCTCATGACGAAGCCTGCTCCCTGCAAATCTTTTTCCAGGGACAAGGCCAACAGCGCATGTGCAAAGTCAACTACCAGGGCTTGCGAGAAGGTAAGCACAAATACCATGCAGCTGTTTGCAGGATTGCTATAGCTGATAACTTATTTGTAAGCGTTCACACAAGTACTTGTGGACCTGCCAGTATAATCAGTCAATTATTACATGTGTTGTCAGTTTGTGCATCTCTGCATGTTGCTGCCGCAACACACCACATTCCCCTCAATCACTGCAGGCTATCTGGCTCTAGGACCTTATTGAGGTATTGAAGTTATGCACCATCTGCGTCTTCAACAGTTTCTGCAACTTACCTCTTCCCATTTTCACAATGTATTCAAAACATAATCGCTGTAGGCGTCAGTGTTAAGCACGTATTCCTCACCAAGCCATGACCCCAAGGACCCAACCACCATAACAGACCCTCTCGCTGTCAGCAGTTCCCCTGCAGCAGTAAACCCTGATGATCCGGCTGCTGCCACATCAGCAACTGCTGCTGGCACATCTGATTTAGCTGGCCTGTCGTGGATTGACCGGCTGCTGCCGGTCTGGATTGTTGCTGCTATGATCATTGGCGTACTGCTCGGTTACTTTGTACCTCAGGTGAGGATTTAAGGGAAACATCAAAATCTCAAAGTTTGTCAGAAAAAAAAGCCTAATAAAAAAGGCATGAAACAAGCAGCAAAGAGGCTCTGGGGTGAGGACACACACACATGCAGTCTCTGTATGCCTTTTTGGAAGCTCGCTTGGCATCTGTCGCCAGCTGCTCTTTGTGCTGTGGGATCCTGTGGAACATCAGGTGGCTACGCTTTTGGGCAGATTCTCTCTTACTAGAACAATAATCATAAATGATACCATCAGCCATAGCATTTACTGCCATCGGCCTTGCGCCCGATGTTTCGCAGGCGGATTGTCTAATCAATTATTACCATCCTCTTTTACTAGAAGTCCCATCAGCACCACCAGTAGAATCTGCATGCTTTTGCCGACCACGGGGTGAACGTGCATCTGTATATGAATAATTTTTATTTTATTTTATTTTGTTTTATTTTTAAATGCAAAATTTACAACTGGTAACTTCGTTGTCTCTCTGTGTCTTTGTATGTTGTTGAGTGTGTCTGTTGTTACTTGATTTTCACTGAAATGAATGATATATTGTCAACCCAGCTCGTGCCACTTATGTCGGCAACACGATTTGTTCATTTGGAACCACTGCTGCTTACTGTTTGTTCCTGGTTACTTTTTGCTGCTGGTTGTTTTTGCTGCTGGTTCTTTTTGCTGTCATGTGATGGCATTGCACACCTGCTACAGCTGTGCCAATCAGCCAGTTGATAACTAGCCAGTATATCACCTCTGCATGTTAGCTGATTCTAGCTGCAACCTGAAGACAATCCAGTGACTGGTCTACATTCAGATTGCTTCCAAGCAAGCCAATTTCAAGCCTGTGCGGTCTGTCAATCTCTGCAACAAGGCCTTTGACTGCCGGCAACTCATTCTTTTCTGTTGACTGGTGTGCCGTCTACACGAAGGTGAACAAATGTTAAAATAGAAAGTGTTATGCTGGATTTTGTCACCATGCGCATGCTTCCATACCATACATACATACCATACAACCTGGCCCCTAAGGGGCACCCCGTAAGAGCCAACAAAGTCACTCATGAAGAAATGCTTCATCACTCGCAGGTTGGCCCGGCTCTTGCAGTTGCCGAAATAGGAGGCGTATCTCTGCCGATCGCTCTTGGTCTTTGGATCATGATGCTGCCAGTGCTGACCAAAGTGAGATATGAGCTGCTGGGAGTTCTGCTGCGAGACAAAGCAGTTGCCAAGCAGTTTGCTGTGTCAGCTGGCCTTAACTGGCTGCTGGGTCCTGCACTGATGACTGGGCTCGCTTGGGCATGTTTGCCGGACTTACCGGGGTAAGCCTACACAACATAGAGGACTTTTTGCTGTAAAGAGTGTTACTTGTCACCACCCCTTGTTGCCACAGAAATGCTGCGGTCCAACTTTTGCTGTAACACTGGCCAGCCTACTCCAGGCATGTTTGTAGAGTAGACAACACACAGCAGCTGCAACTGAGTGCTGTGCATGCCCCTAAGCTATTTTGAGCTGCATGCTGGTGCCGAATCACATTGCGCACAAATACCAGGATGTATATCATTCAGATTGTACAGTGTACAAGTGATCTACTAGTAAAGGAGATTGAGCTGGTGTTGGCTGCTAAATCCTCTCTTGGTGCTTTAGAAAGAAAATTGACAAGAACTTGACAAATAACATAAAAACCAAGTAAATTAGCAAATGCTACCTTGCAGGTTCCGAAACGGCGTGATCATGGTTGGACTTGCTCGCTGTATCGCCATGGTACTGATCTGGAATGACCTGGCAAAGGGCCACCCGGATCTGTGTGCCGTCATGGTGGCCTTCAACAGCGTGCTGCAGATTGTGCTGTATGCACCTCTGTCACTCTTCTACCTCCAGGTATGTCTAATCAAATTTCCTGGATCAAAAGCTTACATGGGCTTGAATGCATCTGTTTTCAACCCTTTGGTGACCGTCTTGCCAATATCATCATCTTACCATTTCTGCCTAGGGATCCTGGACTGGCTGCGGTGCCAGGTTCAGCATTTGGACCCACCTGTGCCAGCTTGATTGTATCATCATGCCTGGCCGCAGCATTGTCACAGCATCATCTGCTAATCAAATCAGAGCCTGGTCGAGAGGAGGCTTTCTTGTTACCACAGCAGGCCCTGTTGCACCCTGCACAAAAACTCCCCATAGCCTTCACGTTAGGTGAAACACACTCTCTGTATATTCTGATCCAGCATCTCCTTGTAAGCCATTCTATCTGCCAGCCCAGCACTCTCAGCTTACTCCTCTCTTTCATGTCTTGGAACATCAGACTCAATACTTTTCAGCAACCCACCCCACCATGTTATCCCTTTGTCTGCTTGCTGTTTCAGGTGGTGTCTGGTGCTGCTGGTGTTACTGTGGGCTTCTGGCCAGTTGCCAAAAGCGTGCTGCTCTTCCTTGGAGTCCCCCTGCTCGCTGGTGTGCTGTTGCGCTATACCCTGTTGCTGATCAAGCCCCGCTCTTGGTTTGACGGCAGGTTCATGCCGTACTTTGGCCCCTGGGCGTTGATAGGTTTGTTGTACACAATTGTTGTTATGTTTGCAAGTCAGGGTAGTAACATCATCCACCAAATTGGGAATGTTGCAAGAGTGGCGGTGCCCATGCTGCTGTACTTCAATGTCATGTTCTTTGCATCGCTGGCAATCTCGCACAAATTGAAGATGGGCTATCAATTCTCCATCACTCAGGCATTCACAGCAGCTAGTAACAACTTTGAGCTAGCGATTGCTGTGGCTGTTGGCACATTTGGTATTCAAAGCCAAGAGGCGTTGGCGGCTACTGTTGGACCATTGATAGAGGTGCCGGTATTGTTGGCATTGGTGTATGTGGCTCTGTGGCTGCAAAACAAGTGGTGGCGCCAAAGCCACGGCTGACATGCGGCCTAATCGTATCTTAGCTGCATCATCATCGGCTGGTCAGCACCACATTGGTGCGTTTGTGTCTGTTGCACCTACGAATTCTTGTACTGAGCACTGGTGTACACTCAACTTACAGCTTGAGCAACTTTAGGTCGTTGAGTTCATGATCTGTGATCACTGTTCATGTAAAAGAAATTGAGCCATGCAACAAGTTGAGATGCAATGGTAAATGCACTGATATGCGTGGGGGCGCCACCCGGGTGTGATGCTTGTGCCTGCCTCGGCTGTCCGGCTGTCCACCGAGCTGTCCTTCTACATCACATCATTACCTGTAACAAAGGGGACAAATGTGCATGATGCTGTTCTCCGTAAGATATAGCACCATTTGGTGCTCACGATTTGGTGGTATGCTGAGGTTGCAGTGTGACGGGACATATTACTGCAGCCACTGCTGCAATACCAGCAGGTCACATCGGACATATGTCGACTGATGCATCAAAATGCCCACTGTTTCGCTGTCAATTGATCAATGTAGTACGATAATTGCAAGCATGTAGTACGATACTAATCCTGTTGCTGATAAGTAGTACACCAGCAAGAGCAGTCATCGGACTTGAAGTCAACATGAAGCATGTCCGACACTGCAGTACAGTGAAAGAAAGAGCCATGCAGCAAGTACAGTGGACACGCTGCTGACATCAGCCAAGTCGACTTGGTGCAGCGACTGTGCTCAATAATGGGAACCGTAAGGCCAGTGACCCAGTAACCTCGAGGTTACACAAACTCCTAACCACTTCTTGTTGTCCCATACTACCATAGCACAGTGCCAGTTGTGGAACTAGCACGACATGAGTACTTGAAGGAGCCAACAAAAGTCGTTCATAGCAGATTTGGACCTAGACCATTCTTCATGACTCATCAACGGTTGATCAGCTCACCAATCACCTCACAAACCCACCATTCCACAAAGACCCTTCAAATACTTCCCCACCCCACCCCACATTCAGTAACCATTCCACAAAGACCCTTCAAATACTTCAGTTGCCTTGCCCGCCGCAGCTATGACTTATGACATCAATACTAGGGTGAGCACTGCACTACAATGCTTCAACTTGGTTACTTGGCAACAACCATGCACAAATGCTGCAACATGCTTTTGGTGCATAAACAAAGGCATGTCACTTTCAACACTGCGGCCAGTACCTACAGAAGTACCACCCTCCGAATGCTACAAGAGATTTTTAAAGTTTCTTACGCATAGTCATCTGCAGTAGGGGCATTCCAACGCCATGTGAGACTCATCTTCAACCGCCTGCTATTGGCTTGATGTGAGCCGCTAGAATGAAGTCGTTGTGCCTCGGCTAGGCCCTGCTAATTGCAGGCACGCTATTGTCGGCGCATTTGCCATAGCACTTCAACTTGCTGCATGGCTCAATTTCCTTTTACTATTTGCAGACCATAAGCAACCAGAATCAGATCGAATCAAGATTTCATCAAGGTAGGCTCTATAGCGTGGGTCAGGTGCATATCAGCAGGCATGTCGGGCAAACTAATACGGCAGCAAATCCACATCAAGAACCAGACCACTGCCGTTGACATGTCTGCTTGGCTAGTACCATAAGTTGCAATTAGACAAAAACTACAATAGTAGCGACTTAAAATTGAGAGAACCTGAATCATCAACACCTTTCTTCTTTGAGCAGATCATTGGCTCATGTTGTCCTAAGGGAAAAGGCCCATGGCACCGACTGCAGTCCAGGACAGCTGTCCATACATACCATGCTACATGTAGCACATTCAAAAGTGTGTGTATTCGTACAAGATGAATATACAACAGAATGCATTGACTCTACAGGATGGCCATCATGAGCCCAAGACAATTGTCTACAACACCACATGACTCTACACTTGCAAGTGCAAGCAGTCTGCAGAATTGTCTACAACACATATGCATGTACACACCAGCAAGTGTGAGTTGCTGAATTGACATGTCATTTGTGAGCTATAGAACCCCTTTTGCTCTAGATTCATGGCATCCAACCGATAAAGCAGACTATATTATTCAATGGCAAAAACGCCAGAACGAAAATAGGCAAAGTACTCTGAGTTGCTGTTATACGAGTGCAATAATCACAATTATCACTCTGAATGGGACTTAGAATTCCAATTCTGGACAGGCTGACCTGTCCAAAAACTCAAAATATTTGCAGGTGTGGAGAGTATACTCTGTGTACCAGGCAAAACGCTGGAAATCCCCACATGTACATCCTTTGCTCATGCCTTCAAGACTGTGATGCGCACGGGCTCTGCCAGCCACTAATGCAAGCAATAATTCCCAATGTAAAAAATACACAGGAATGCACGCCCAAGCCGGAAGTCAGAGCCATTGAATCAGACGTTTGCACACCTTCAACAGAACCCTGTGATGTTTGTATCAGTGTATGTAGCTATGCCAGACACAACCTGAAAGGAACTGCTGCTGACCCTGGAGCTCCATGCTAAAGGTAAACAGCCAGACAACCTACGGTTGCCATACAAGCGAATGAACTGGAGCATTTGCATACCCTGGGCCCAAGCAGCGGGCACCTCGCCCACAAGATTGTTGTTGCTGAGGCCCACAGAAACAAGAGACTTCATGGATGCCCATCGCAGGGGCAGCGGTCCTGACAACTTATTGTCGCCAAGTTCCAGACCTTTCAGAGTTGTTAGTGAACCCCATGGAGATGGTAATGACCCTGAAAAGTTGTTGCATGCAAGGCTCAACTTTTGAATATCAGTCCATGCTGACCACTCTGGTGGCAGAGTACCGGTCATCATGTTGCCCAAACACACGCCATTGAGGTAGCCCCCTAGGTTCAATGAGATCACACGCTTCATTGTTCCCCACACCTTAGGGATTGTGCCAGTCAACCTATTGCTGAACATAGACAGCACACGTAGCTCTAAGAGTGAACTCCACTCAGGAGGTAGAGTGCCGCTGAGCTGATTGCAGGAAAGATACAAGCCATCCAGTTGCTGCATCTGCACCCAAGAGGCTGGCAATGTGCCAGAAAGCATATTACCAACGCACTTGTTGCCAGTTATCCCTCCAACATCCAGAACACTTAGTTGCTCCAGCCTTGACCAATCATCAGGCAACGGGCCACGCAACGTGTTGCCGTATATGTGAAGTCCTTGTAGAGTTGTCATGCTGGCCCATTCTGGTGGCAGTGTACCAGTGAACATGTTGCAAGCCAAATATAGCAACTTAATCTGATGCATTGAAGCCCACTCCTTGGGAAGGGTTCCTGTGAGTCGGTTGCCATAACACCTGTTAGCATCGTTGTAACTAAGGGCCAAGTTCGTTAAGTTGTGCATCCCAGACCACTGGTGCGGTAGAGTACCGGTTAGCTGATTGCCATAAAGTGCTATTTTTGACAGCTGAGCTAGACTGCCCCAGCTGGCAGGTAGAGGTCCTTGAAGGAAATTGCCAGACAATTGCAGGCCCTTGAGATGGATTAGAGCCTGCAAGGTGGATGCATCTGGCAGGACTCCATGTAACTGAGAGTTGGACAATGTGATCTGTGTCACTTTTCCCGATGCATCGCATGTGATTCCTTGCCATTGACATGGCCCTGTGCTTCCTGGTGTTTGTGCAGCCCATGTGCTGAGGACACTATTTTTGTCAACCACTGCTTTGAACTGCAGCAAAGCCTCAGTCTCTGTTGTGGGGGGCAGCAGCAAAGCTGTGGTTGGATTGCATACAATCAACGCCATTCCTCCCAACCACAAGTCTGTTTGTGGAATGCTGTCCAGGTTATCCAACAAGACCTGCTTAATGGGGACGCCAAATGTCCATGCCACTTTGCCAACATAGTCACTGATATGGGCTGTGTATTGGTAGCAGTTTGGTTTGCCAGCGATCACTGTCACTTTTGAAGCTTGGATCTGTTGCTGACTGCCATAGCTCACAAACTGGAGCCCAAAAGTGTTGGAAGGATCTGCAATGCCACTGGCCCCAAAGGCAATCTTGAAAGTGCCGTTGACGGCAAAGTCTTCGCCCCACGAATTCTTCACCAGCCAGTACTCCTCCTGGTTGTTGTAACCAATGATCACAACTGCATGACCGTATGTGTCATCAGGGCTGTACTTGAAATCTGCAGGCAAACAACAGCATCAAGTCAGTGAACTGACCCATCCTGCAATAGGGTGTCACACAGTTGTAACATGCAGGTGCTGCATAGGCAAGTGATTGTTAGCTTAGATACAGCAGTGATGAATAAGTGCTGCAACCTGATAGGTTCGCTGGCGCTCAAGAACTCCACGCTGCCCAAATGCCATATGCCATGCGACCGCAGACCTAGCTATAGCTTCCCCCACCACTTTGAATACAAAGTGCCCTCAAACCTTACCATACCTGGGCCCTTGTAAACTCCGCCTGGTGACTTGCTGAAAAAGGATTGGAAATCAGGATATATCTGTATGCCAGTAACCACAGATCCTTGCAGTCGCAACCACTTCTGCACTTCCACCAGCCCAGACAAGCGCGCATGCTTGAAGTAGCCGCCAGATGGGTCCGGGTACATATCATGGCATTTGTATGCACATGGGTTGTCACTAGTGGGCTGGTAAGGCAAGCATGAACTAATGGTGAGCTTTCCAGTGGGTTCCAACTGCACCAGAGCATCAAGGCCTTCCTGCAGTGACCAAGGGCTGCTGCAGGTGCGATCACTGCCAGGGGCCACTGTTGCACAGAAGTGGAAATCTTGTATGCCAAACCAGTTGCTGGCGTTCTGCTCAAGTGCTAGCGCAACTGCTGTTTCTGCAGCAGCGCCAATGGCAAAGCTGCAGCGCAAATCAAAAGGATGTGCAGCAGTGAGTCTCAAATTTCGATATCGGGCATTCCAAAGAAGGTGAAGTGAGGCTTACGACGCTTCATAAGAGGTGTCCAAACATTGGATATTCCAGAAACTGATAACGGCACAATGGGCCTTGAACTATGATAGAACGCCAACAACTGCAGCAGTTGTGTTGCAAGTTGCAATTGCTTGCATGCCGCATGCGGCATGCCAGGTAGTAGGTGAGAGCCACTGCGATAGAGATATCCATGGTTACAGGTGTAGACCAGCAATGAATGTGCGATACTGACTTGCAGGGTTGTGAATGAATTGGCCCATCTGGTCGGTTTGTTAGGCAGATGACCATTGCACCTCTGCGAAGCTGCCTGAACAACTGGACTTGCACTCAGTCAAGGGCTAGCATGTGACCATTACAGTTCAGAGGCAGACCAATTAAACGGGCTCAAGGGTGTTTCACTAGCACACAGCACAGCACTTGCAAGTCGTAAGCTGCACTGCGGTGCAGCAGCCTCACCTGGTGCAGGTCAAGCACTCTCCCTGATCCAGAGCACTGCTGACAGCCATGATCCCGCCAGTATTACTTGGGTTACGTTGATCGTAGACCTGTGGAGCGGTCGCCAGGGCGAGCGCTGCGTCCTCTGCTACGCTTCTGCTGGCACAGAGAGACCCACTGTTTTTGCTGCATGCTGTAGCGGACTTGAACCGATACGCTTGCCGCCATGCTGCAGATCGCTCAAGATATTGTCGTAGCGTCTTATATGAGCTGTCTGCCCCTAGCACTGACGCAGGGTCCCGGGGAAGACCCTGGCCTGCCGACAAAGCGATGAAGGCCGACAGAAGTAGAGCAGCACAGCAAAGTGTTGACATTTTGAGATATCACGTACTCTGAGTTATTTCATGAACGGGTGCAGACAGCTCGTAGCAAGTTGCACGGTGACTGGAAAGCACGGAGGGCTGTCGAGAGAATAGTGTTGCAGCTCTGCATGATTATTCGTGCCAGCCATTCTCCAGGTCAAAGCACCGGGAGAAGTTTAGGGTGCCGCACACCAGGTGCATCGTTATATTCTGACCGTCGCTGTCACTGCGGGACCAACCAGTGACTAGGAAAAGCCGGTCCCTTTGGGACGGCTGGCCCTGACTCGAGACTGAAGCTGCTGAGCTGAGTTGTTACTTTTCTAGTAGCACTGCCACTGCACTCCATATTGCAACCTACACCGGATACTGGTGTATCTGCCACTCAGTGAGACCCTAACTGCTGATGACTCACCTCAAGCTGAGCGCTACAAACAGCGGCGACACCTGCGGCCTATCGGGGCAGCCCGGTGATGATTCCAGAGCGTTTGCAGAGCTTATCACTGCAGCCTGATGAACTCTTGAACCGTTCAAGAGCCACCGTGACGGTATTGACTCACTACTGAACTTCACTGGGTGAGTCAATATTATTGACTCACGGCGTGATAACAATCAGTGTATGTGCAACGCCATGAGCATATGGTTATTGTGCCAATTCTCCAGGAGAGGGGACGGGGGGCATGTACTAAACAAAGCCAGCTCATCTCATGTTGCATGGCTCTTTACCGTGAAGTTTCAACCATCAAGTCACTGATGGTGCTCTGAACACCCTTGGTGGTGGCTGTAACACTGTCAGTGTCAGTGTCAGTGAAAGCTTCAGCAGGTGTGTGAGTGACTCATCGCTCTGGCAGAGCAGCCTGAGTACATAGTGGTCCATCATCGAGGCCCTTGTCCTCTGGGATTATGGACTCATGAGTTGATCAACACCAGCAGGACTCTACATTGGCCAAAGAAAGGAGCAGCAAGCAACCACCAAGCACCACATAATGCGCATGATAAGGAAGTTCTAACACCAGTGGTGGCACCATATGAACAGTGACTGTCACCCCCGGCAGACAGGGGAGGCGCCTCTAGCAATGACAGACCGTGCCATTTACCGTTCCAGCTGGCAAGCCAGACACAGAGCGCGCCAGTTCTCTCCATGATAATATTCAAATATTCAACACTTTGTTCATACATCAGCAACTGATTCCTCTTCATCTCAGATCTATCACCTCATGTTTTGCATTGGGGTTCAGATACACATGCCCACACAACTCATACATCTCGCTGTTGCAGGCTGCATGGAAGCCCTTGTAGGTACACTTCTGCACATGATCCAACCCAACAGGCGTAGTCAATCGGAAGATGCCGCATCGCTTCCTGGAATCTGTGGGCGCCATCACAATAGCTACTGCTTCATCCAGCATGGTCTGATAGCCACACTGGGTGTGAATGTCAACGCTGCTGAGGAAACATGTTTGAGTGGGGTGGGTGTGAATCCAGCCGAGGGGCACCAGCTCACGAGAAGACTGCAGCAGCAGCAGCAGCAGCAGAAGCTGGTGTAAGCACAAACCACCAAACTGTCACAAGCACAAACTACCAACTGTCAGCAGTACCTTGTGTGTGCCAGAATGGATACTGAGCAAGCCACTACACGAGAACGTGGCTGACATTTGATATCTTACAGCACATATGCTGATTTTGAAAACAAACATACGTATAACAATGAAACAACAATCACCTCTGCCTCCCAGACTTCTTCTTCTCCCAGCATCTCCACTGTGTCACTTGTGCCGGTTTGTTTTGGTACAATGAGTGTGGTTACGGTGAAACGACTGTCTGTTGCTGACAACCTGCCTGCCAGGATACCACAGGACTCAATGCCCCTGAGCAAGAGCAACAGCAGCAGAAGAAACAGCAGCAGAAACAGCAGCAGCAACAGCAGCTGTGGCCAGCGAAAGAGGATACCAGTAATCTGACACAAAAAATAACCGGCGCAAAAGCATCAAAACAGTGTTAAGATAGGTCTACATGGGGCCTTGCCAGCCACACAAGCCATTCACACCGCAGCTCAACCCTTTCACTATTTGAGTCCATATAAGTGAGCAGGCATTGCTTTGTAAGTGCACAATGTGCTTTACTCTCGTGTGTGTCTGTATGCAAATGAGTGGCACGAAGTGACTGATGTTGAGAAATAATCTACATGATAAATATCTACAGCCCAAACATCCAGTGTTGTGCGCTTACCGGCGTGTGTTGCTTGCTGCATAATGCAAGAAGTCATTCATCAGCGCGACACTGATATGAACATCTCTCAGATCTAGCTTCTTACTCAGTGACTTGGGCCCAGCTGCCGCTGCTGCTGCTGCTTCCTGGACAGAGGGCAGGCTCACTGGCACCACTGCACAAGTCCCAGTTGGTTCTGCAGCACAAGACTGCATACCTTGAACCTCAACCTCCTGTGGGCCAAGACTGGGCCCTGCAGATGGTCTAGGAACAGCATCAATAAAGCTGCCGCTGCTTTGCTGCTGCCCTCCTGTGTTGCCGATGGACAAGCTGCCAATACCATCCGCTGCTGCTGTGCCTGCAGCGTTGCTGCTGCTGTTTGTCGCCCACAGGGCATCTATAGGTGTGCTGTCAAAGGCCGGGTAACGAGGTCTACTGTTTGCCTGTTGTGGTGGTCTGCTGCCGCTGCTGCTGTTGGATCTGGGTGCAAACAGAGCATGCTTTTGCACCGTTTGCTGGTTGCTGGCCAAGTAGTTGCTGCTGTATTCTACAGAACCCCACTGCTGCTGCGGTACTGCACTGCCTAGCGCTGCTGCTGTATGAGATGCGGCAGGTGTTCTAGGTGGCCACTCCAAATCTGCATCTAGGGGCACATAGCCTGCTGCTATTCCAGCAGCAGCTGCTGCTGCTGCTGCCGCTGGAGGTGCTGCTGCTCCGTCCCAGTCAATATCAGGCAAGGCATCTGCATCTGTGATTTGCACAGTGTTTGACGGACGGCGGATTGTGTGGGCTGTCGGCTCAATATCCCGCAACTTCAGTACGATTTTAAGCTGTTCTGCTTCTGCGCAAGCTTGCCCGACTTGCTGCGAATGCAGATATGGAACAACGACACACACAAATACACGAATGGCTTATATGACGAGTGTTATGACATGTTATGGACCACTTGCATGTTCTGGGGGCTGGAGGTTCTGGGCCAGGGCCGTATACCACAACGTTGTGGCAACTTACAGCATGTAGAAACAGTAGATCATTCTGTCCTACGGTTCCTGTTCTGCCACTGCTGTAAATAGATGTAAGCGTCTGATTCTAAGCTATGAGCACAGAATGCGTGAAAACGGGGGCAACAGGAAGCCAGCCCAGGCACACTGAGCTGCCATCCGAAACATACCCGTATACCCTGTGCACACACTGGCTTAATATGCTACTTGCTGCCTTTGTCACTCGTGTGCACGGCATACGAATACAAGAGGGGTGCATGGTGTTCGCACCTGCTTATATCTCTCATGGAGGCGAGACTGAACATAATTTTGGTGCTGAGGTATGGTCTCGACTACCAAACTGCAGCAAACACACAGAGTACAAGCATCAATGAAATGCACAACTATCTGCAGCTGCTCAGCAACCCTGATGCAGCTGTATGCTGGATACAATGGCTGGATTTGCAAATATACGTCAAATGTTGCCCTAGCTCACCTAATTAGTCTTACAAGCATAACATACAGTTGTTCCTCATTGTGCGCAGCCCTGTAGTCAGCTGCCTGCAAACCGGCTGGTACAATCAGCATTCAAGCAACAACCGTGTCAGAAAACCCCGTGCGATCACAAACCTGCGCCTGGAGAAGGTCTACTGATCGATAATACTTGGAGAGGGGAATAGAGTTGCTGACTTGCACCTTAGGCGCCTGTAAATTCAGATACTCCACTAAAGAAAGTTTTTGAGGCTTCCGAGGTGCAGGCATATTGACGTAGGTGACCAGTTGGCATCAAGACAATGCGTCCATGCAGACAGAATCCATGGCGGGGTATTTTGCAGCGCAAAGGCCCACAGACACGGGCTGCTTGCAGTAGTGCACTCGTTCAAAGGGGCCACGCAAGTTTGCACAGCTACTCAAGCTATTGCTTGTTACCCTTGTGGCTCTGTTCAACTGCCGGGTTTTCCTCTTTTGGCTTTTGGCAAGTGGCAACTCATTTTGCGGGAAGTAGCTGTATATTTGGGGTTCTTACACGCGCTGGCATCTGCTGCTGCTCTCTATGCGTTCCCAAGCTGCGGGTTTGTGAGCATGTTTACAGCACGCATGTAGGGCGTGCGCCAAAATTATGATTTGTTGTACTGATCAACGTGCTTCTGTAGTGCGTTGTCCGGCCAGGCTGCAACCAGCACGGAAAACGGTCCTGGTAGCAGCCAACAGCAGTCAACAGTACACCGCCAGCACCATCAAGTACTCCGAAGGACTTGACCTCATCGATAGATTGTTTGAAGATGTCCAAGAACCTCGTAACCGAAACCTCTCCGCGTCAAATGCAGCAGGCCAGCCTTCCAGCATCCCCCCAGCCACAACAACCACATCCAAAGTGGCCCCTCAAGAAAGTCAGAGCCGGCAATCAATCGTGCTCAGCAAAAATGACAAGCCAACAACAGCAGCTGCTAGTACCCAACGCATTAAGCTGCTGCAGCGGCTGCAGTCCAAGCGAACAGCAGCGCCAGCCCAGCAACTGCAGCCAGCTGCAGCCAGCACAGCTGACCCTACTTCAACTCCAGCGGCAGAACCATTGCACAAATCCAGTGTAGACACAACAGTAGCAGATGAATTGAGGTACACCCTTCGCACCACGGCTAAGGCAGATCTTATACCCTGCCAGGGACAGAACAGCAGCAGAAAGCAAGTTGCACATACTCCGCAGCAGCTGTCCGCCATTCTGAGCAACAGCAGCAGTAGCCCTGAGGGAACAGATCTGCATCATGATCTCAACAGCTCACCGTCCAAGGTTTCCAAAGCAGCGGTCACAAACCCCTGGCTGTCCAGACAACAGCAGCAGCAGAAGCTGCAGAAGCAGAAACAACAGCAGAAGCAAGCCGCACGGCTGCTGGCAGCTCAGAAGAAACGTGAGCAGCAGCAGCTGGAGCTTGAGCAGCAGCGCAAAGTGCGGCAGCAGCAGCTGCAGCAAGAGCTTCAGCAACAGCAGTCTATGCTGCAGCAGCGGGTGCTTACACCTCAACATATCAAACCAGCAGTTGAGCCAGCAGTTGAACCGGCAGCTGAGGAGCCAGCTGGGCTGTATCAACAGCAGGTAACTGTGCAATCACAACAATCACAGCAGCAGCAGCCCCAGCCTGTACAACAGATCCCCCAGCAGTTGTCCAGTCGATCATCACAGCAGCAGGTTGGACTGAGGCAGCCAGCAGCAAAGCAGCAGCTGGTCCATCAGAGAGATGCTCCAGTGACAAACTCAGGACACCAGGTTCCAGACCAACAGCAAGTTGGGCAGCGGCAGCAGCAACAGCTGCAACAGCAGCAGGCGGCAACATTCAACATGGAAGGTGTGATTAGGTCCTCAAGAAGGGCAAAAGTGGGACTGCTGCCTCCACCAGCAGCAGCAACAGCAGTGGTGGCAGAGACAGCAGCTGCTATCACAAGTGTTGAAACGGCCACTGAGCAGCAGCAGCAACAGCCAGGGACGAGGGGGGTGCTGGCAACATCAACAAAGCATCAGCTTAGCTCATCGTCTGTGGATGCTGGGTCTGCTGCTGCTGCTGCTGCTGCTGCTGCTGCTGGGCCCAGTGCTGTCGGGCAGATGCCTTTGGTAGTGACTGGTGGTTACGCAGCAGGATCTGATGTCATCTGGACACAACCAGCTCAGATCAAAGTAGATACCAGCCAATCAATAAGCATTACGTCAGCACCAGCAGCAGCAGCAGCAGCAGCTAGAGGCAAGCGAACTGTGGATGTGCAGGGCCAGCGAGTCAGCAGCAGCAGCAGCAGCAGCAGAGGATTGATCGGCAGCCAGGCACCATCCGATGGCGGCAGCAGAAGCAGCAGGTACAGGAGAGGTGCCAGATCAGTTCAGGGAGTTGTTACAAGACTGCGGCCTGGTCTAGCCGCTTCTGTAGATGCTGCTGCTGCTGCTGCTGCTGCTGCTGGCACTTCAGTTCACAGGACGCACACACGCCTGTCTGATCCTAGCAGCAGCGGCGGCGGCGGCGGCAGCAGTGTGCAGGACATACAGCAGCAGCTGGCATGCCTGAACAGCAGCAACTGGCAGCAATTGGCGCAGCTTCTGCTTCCAGGTGTTTATGATCCTTCCTGGCACACCAGTATGTATACATTAGCAGTAGATGCTTGGGCAGCAGCAGTACCAACTTCAGCAGCAGCGGCAGGGTCTAGCAGCAGCAGCAGCAGACCTGCGGTTGGATCTAGCAAGGGTGTTGCTAACAGTGTCACAAGTGATGCTGCAGCTGTTACTTGGTGTGTTACATGTTTGTACTGCTCTGAGCGGTACATCTGGTGCAGTACACTTTTGGCACTGCTGGACAGCCTGGCAGATGCTGACGAGGCACGGATGGGACTTGCAGTGAGTGCACTGCCTGAGTCTGTACTGCAGCAGCTTGTACTGCCTGCTGCTGAGTTACTAGACACTGAAGTACACAGGGAACTGCTGAAAGCTCTGAGGAACGCTGCAGGCAGTACAAGCAGTGCTACTGCTGCTGTTGCCAACAGTAGCACTGGGGCACCAGTAGGAGCAAAGGCTTTGTTGGGACCTGCACCTTGGCTTCAGCAGCAGCAGCAGCAATCTGCAAGCACAGGGGCTGGCAGCAGCGGCGGCTTTCCATGTAGTAAAGATGTTGGACAAACTACACCAGAATCAGAAGCAGCAGCACTTGGAGGTCCAGCAGCAGCAGCAGCAGCAGCAGCATTACAAGGTGAAGCAGTACCTGGTGCTCCAGAACTGATAGATGCTCTGAGGGAGTTGCAGCAGTTGCAGGGTTTGTACCCGGGCGTGGGGTTGTCTGCTCTGGCTCATGTAGCTCAGCTGCATGGATCATGGATGTAGTAGAAAATGAGCCATGCAGCAAGTGGAAGTGCTATGGCAAATGCGCTGACATGCATTGGATGTAGCTGGCCCCGACTAAGCTTTGTGGCATACTATGCCTTCAGTAAATTGTGTTGTTAAACAATTTGCCCTAAGCTTGTTGTTGCCAATCTATGTAAAATGGGGGATATTGCAGCAGGTCCTCTGGTCTCAGCTTTCTTCGCCCATTGTAGATGCATTCGTGGTCGTGGGTCGATCCCTTGCTAGCGGAAGATTGTCCTGCCTGAGCCTCAACGGCACCATGGGTACAGTAAACCCTGGCTAGGGTTTGAGTTGCAACCATTTGGTTTCAGAGTTCACAGTATGTTTGAGATCGGATAATCATGCACTCCGCCTTGTCCGAAAGTGGATTGAATTCACTGGGTAGATTTGAGGCGCGGGGTCGATGGCAGTAAATGCTATGGCTGCAAAGTACTTATTATTATTATTATTATTATTATTATTATTATTATTATTATTATTATTATTATTATTATTATTATTATTATTATTATAACACCGACATCAAGGCAGGCACACGCCGCTGTGAGCTGCTGCCTGTGTTTTTAATTGAGTCCGACGGCGATCGCTGTCGCCAGAGTATAACAGTCCGTAACATCATCGGGTGTACCCGATGGCTGAGGCTGAATACATAGAGACTGTCCCTGAGTTGCAAGCATTGTGCACCCTGCAAGGCAGCTGCTACTCCAACTGCTCTCACTGGTGCTGCCGCCGCTGTGACCGCTGGACTCCATCTGGATGATGATCCTCAAGGCCTTCCTAGGATCATCCTTAAGCTTTGAAAGCTTTCACAAGCCAATGTTGGTGTTGAAAACAGACTCTGGTGTATACACTGGCCACTTCAGGCACACTGTGGCTGCCATGGTTTCTGCAGCCGGGCTGGGTGCTGCTGGTGCTGCAGCCTGAGCTTGTCCAGCAGCAGTACTGCTGCTGCTGTCCCGGACAGTAGTACTGCTAATTGCCTGTCAGTGCCATCCTCCTTTCCCTGTATCTGGCTAGCTTCAGCTGCACATGGACACTATGTACAGTATAACAAATTTGCTATGGCTGCAAAGTACTGATTATTACTATGTACCGTAATCTTTGCCCTTGGCCTTATTGCCAAGGGCCTTGCGGCCGGAAAGGGTAATTTTTACTTCTTCTAGTGCCCTTGGCCTGTTACATAACCCAAAAACACATATCAGAGTAGGTTCTAGGAAGTATGTGAGGTGTGATGATCAATTATACCCTTCAATCTCCCTTCCTGTTGCCATTGGCAACTTCTTCCACATACTGAGCGCAACAGCTACTGTTGAATTCCTGCTACCCCTGCAATCTCCTCCTCCATACCATACCATACCATACCATACCATACCATACCATACCATACCATACCATACCATACCATACCATACCATACCATACCATACCATACCATACCATACCATACCATACCATACCATACAACTTGGCCCCTGAGGAGCACCCCGTAAGAGCCAACAAAGTCGCTCATGGGAATCCTCCATCACCTGCTGCTGCTACCACCATCACCATTTGCTGCTGCTGCCAGCAGCAGTGCTGCTGCCGCTGCTGCTGCTCACATGTCTGCCAGCTTCAACCTTGGCACAATATTCATACTCTGTAGCTCCTGGAACAGCAGCTTGCAAGCATATGGGATTTTGATCGTTGCCATGTGCTCGCTGCTTCTGTCAACAGGTGACACTGCTGCACCTCTGTTTGCATCCCACCAACCCAGCAGTCCTGATTTTGTGTCAACGTGAACGGTAAATTCGTCGCTGCTGATCATCAGCCGCTCCAGCAGCAGCATGCTGGCTCCGTAGGCAATCAGGCAGTCACGCTCCATCTCACCTGCAGGAATGAGAAAAAGTGACAATTGATAAATAACATGTTATGTGCCATGAGAACGACCAGTCACTTTACCAGGTACACAATCTACCATAGCTTGTTGTAGTCTTCTAGGGCGATGCGCCTAGTCAGCAGCAGCATATGTTTGACCGGCGAACCGAGGCTGTCACAATGCAGCAGGTGACAGCGCTACCAGCTAGCTTTGAAGTCACAGCCCCTGGAGCCAACGCTATCACATATACATAGAAAGAAACCTGCAGATATTCCATTTCAAATTTCATGCCATAGTGATAATATAATAATGTTATAATATTAGCATTATGATGTTAGAAGATGTATTTAATATTGTAGGATAAATAATTATAGTGTTCAATTGATATTATTACTTATTCTAAAAAAACTCACCCAGGCGCAGTCCTCCATCCCTGCTCCTGCCCTCTGTTGGTTGCCGTGTCAGCACCACCCAAGGGCCAGGGATTTCAAACTTCATGCAATAATAATGATAATAATAATAATGATAATGATAATGATAATGATAATAATGATAAGAATGATAATGATGATGATAATAATGATGATAATGATAATAATGATAATAAGAATGATAACAATGATAATGATAATAATGATGATAATGATGATAATGATAATAATAATGTAATAATAATAATAATAATAATCATGATAATGATAATAATGATAATAATAATAATAATGATAATAATAATGATAATAATAATGATAATGATGATAATAATAATAATAATGATAATATTAATAATGATAATGATAATGATAATAATGACAATATTAATAATGATAATGATAATGATAATGATAATAATGATAATATTAATAATGATAATAATAATGATAATAATGATAATAATGATAATGATAATGATAATAATGATAATAATGATAATAATGATAATAATGATAATAATGATAATAATGATAATGATAACAACAACAACAACAACAACAACAACAACAACAACAACACATCAATACTGTATTATTATTCATATAAACCTATCATGATAACTCACCCAGGCGCAGTCCTCCATCCCTGCTCCTGCCCTCTGTTGGTTGCCGTGTCAGCACCACCCGAGGTCCCCGAGCACGTGCGTGCATCTTGTCCAGCACCATGTGCTTCAGCTTCTGGTAGTAGATGGGACCCATGAAGATGTACGCCTCAAGAGGCTCACCTGGTGAAAACAGCAGCAGCAGCAGCAGCAGCAGCAGCAGCAGCAGCAGCAGCAGCAGCCTGCTAAAGCACACACTGAGGTTTGAAGGTAAATTAGAATGTTGTTGTCTCACAGCACACAGTGCTGAAGCAACTGCAAATTGATAAATCCACAATTATGTAGATAGCTTATGTAGATAGCCTTCTAGCAACAACAAAAACAGACAACAAGCTGCTAGCAATAACGCAAATTTTTTGTTGTTGTGGGAGTTGAGAGCAACACCAACGCCCAGGATGCCGCTGGTAAGGAGATCGTTGCCATGGTGGTTGCAAACACTGCACAAATGGGTGATGCCGTTGGAATGGGCTTTTCTTTTGTGACTGTCACGCAAAAAAAAAATAAAAAAGCACACACCTGTGATGCCGCTGGTCAGGAAGTCTTTGCCGTGGTAGTTGAAGCCCTTGTCCACCAAAATCTGACTCATACTCTCCACAGTGTCAGCCAGGCCAGAGGGTTCACCAAAAGCAGTGCCATAGTGAAACTTGCCACTTAAAACACCTTTAACAGCAGCAGCAGCAGCAGCAGCAGCAGCAGCAGCAGCAGCAGCAGGAAGTATGAATTGGGTTGTATGGCTAGTGATGATGTTCCTGTTACCAGGCTAACAACAGCAGTATCACAGACAACTTGAGGACATAGTAAAGAAGTAGCAGCAGCAGCAACAGGACAAGCAGCTAGCAGTAGGACAGCAGCAGCTGTAGTGTTAGGCAGCTGGCAGCAGCAGCAGCAGCAGCTTCTCCTGACCTGCTTTGCTGCCCAGCAGCTCGATCATCTTGCCGACTGTCATTCGTGATGGGAACCCGTGAGGGTTCATGATCAGATCAGGACACAGACCACGCTCACTGAATGGGAAGTCCTCCTGCAGCAGCGGCAGCAGCAGCAGCAGCAGCAACAGCAGCAGCAGCAGCGGCAGCAGGTTGGTGATGACTTGGTTAGATTGCTGAAGGGCCTTGTGGGTGGAACTTATAAACCTGCTTTTTCTTTGACACACGTTTCTGCTTTTTCAACATGTGTTTCTTTTGTTGAGTACTTGTTGAGGACAGAGAGACCACCAGCAGTCCAATGCGCATGCTGGTGCCAGCAGGAGTGGATGCAGCACCTGCCGCAACTTGATAACAGTACTGTTATGTCACCACCGCTGCCACCACCGCTGCCACCACCACCACTGCTGCTGCTGCTGCTGCTGCTGTTTGGCAAATGCATCCATTACAGCTATCGGGGGCATACATAGGCCTCCCAGCAATCACAGGTTTGCATCCTAACAGGTCTCTACTGCTGCTGCTTTCACTGTTTCTGCTTCTGCTGCTGCTTTGACTGCTGCTGCTGCTGCTGCTGCTGCTGATGTTTGACAAATGCATCCGTTACAGCTATCAGGGGCATACATAGACCTCCCAACAATCACAGGTTTGCATCCTCACAGGTGTCTACTGCTGCTGCTTTCACTGCTGCTGCTTTCACTGCTTCTGCTGCTGCTGCTGCTTCTGCTGCTGCTGCTGCTTCTGCTGCTGCTGCTGTCTCACCTGTCTAACAATGTTTCCCACCACTCCCTTCTGGCCGTGTCTACTGCTGAACTTGTCACCCAGCTCAGGCCGGCGGGGGTGTCTCACCAGCACCTTGATCACCGTCTGCTGCTCCTCATTGGCTGAGATTGGGGTTTGGAGAAGGATTTTGGAATGTGATTGCATGATTTGAAAACAACAGCAGCAGCAGCAGCAGCAGATGAAAAGGAGGTCAGTTGGCAAGAGGAAACATCAGACTGGAGATGGATTGTTTGGAACAAATCTATTTGATTGATTTGATTTTCCCTGGTAGCAATGAAGTTGAAACAGGAGGCATGTCAGGCTTTTGGAAAGTGTCCATTATTCCAAATACTTTCCTTCAAGAAACAGCAGCAGCAGTAGAGGCCGACTAGCATGAGACAATTGTAAAGCAAAGCATGAAGGTTACCGACATACTCTTAGATGACACACTCCCACAGACCTGGTACCAAGCAAGCTCAATTAAGCGGCATGTGTGAAGGGTTTTGGCGTCATTGCCAATAAAAGAAGCAGGAAATTTGTATTGCTGCGGTCAGTAATAACCTAGGCCTGCAGGCCTACACTTTATCCATAACATGCAGCATTCTAAACTGTCTGCACATAGTATACATAGAAAGCGATAAAAAGCGTGATAATATATAATATAACATATTTATTATATTATATAATATTATATGATATTATATAACATAATATAATATAGTATAATTATACTATATAATATAATATCACAAACCCCTACTCACTTGTGACCTGCACCTTGTCCACAATACACAGCTCATGATTTGGGCCTTTCCAGCTGATGGGTGTGGGCCTGAAGTTGGCATCCTTGCCCGTGGTGGTGAGCACATCTCTGGTGTTGATGGGCCGCTGCATGTTGATCACCACATCGCCGCTGTGCAGGATTGTTCCAGGGCTTACTAAACCATCTGACTCTAAACCCTTGAGCTTGTCTGCCATGCGACCCGTGGGACCTGTTTGTAATGACAGCCATACGATTTACTTTATATTCATTAAGATAATAAGTATTTTAGATTTGTTGGTTGATTCTTCAAATAATACGTTCTGATAGTGCCATGACACGCGATAACCCTACGTAATTGCATGTACTGGACACACCATTGACCACTCATGCTGCATCAGGTTTCATGTTTGCTGTGTGAGCTCACAATTGCCATGAGTACTCTGCAGGGTGGCATATATTTGCTGTTCACAAAGATATCTCCTGTGCTGCTCAACACAACCCCCTGTGCTGCACAGAGGGCAAGGCCCTTCTGCCATCCGCCACGCCTTCCATACGCTGCAAAACCCCCATCAACACATCCCCCTGTGCAAAACCCCCTTACTGCACAAGCCATCTCATGCTCTGCACAGTCAGCCCTGCACTATCAACACTTTGCGGTGCTGCACATTTCACGTTCGCCTATTCCACAGTAATGAGTACAGCATGCAATACTATACCAAAACATGTAAGCACCAGCAGTCCGCACCTGGCGCTGGGGCCACCACTCTATCTTGAGTTCTGTTGGGGTACTTCTTCAGCACCGTCTGAGCCTTCTTGTTCACAATGCAGCGCCCAAAGCCCCGATCAAGACTGGCTCTGTTCATCACAATGGCATCCTCAATATCATAACCTGCAGCACGCAATGACGACTCGGAAATTTACTTACTTATTGTGATTTATTGGTGATCACAATGCGCCCATCCCAAGCATGACCCAGCAAACAGACAAAGGGAAAAAAAGATCGCTGAATAAGCAATGCATTGTCCTAACCTAATGGAGTATCACCTGCAACTGTGCTTCAGTCAAGTAGGAAAACAGCAGCCTGCCCATCCGCAGCAGCCTGCCCATTTGAGTGAAGCAAAATTGCAAGTGATAGTTTAGCTACTATCTGTACCAGTTACTATCTGTATGCGCAAGATAGATACATATACTAAGTCAACCAAAGGGAGATCGTCATATATACATATACAAACACACGAAGAGTGGTTCAACAGAGACCATCACACCTGTGAAAGACATGACAGCCACCGTGGCATTCTGTCCTGCTCCCAGCTTATCAAAGCCCACGAGCTCAATGGTCCTGGTGGTCAGCAGGGGCCGCTGGGGGTAACACAGCAGGTACAGCAGCGTGTCTATTCTGCTGTTCTGGTTGTATGCCACGTTGCCCATCGCCTGCTTGCCCATAGCACACTGCAAACAGGAAGTAAAGGGATACTTAACAGCGGGAAATCAGATCTTCGGAACTTGCATGATGTGATGGTCGTAACAAGAAAATTTCTGACTGCAGATAGACAGCCTGCCTGTTTCTGCTACAAAGGAAAAAAATCAGCAGTCAGTGGTTTGTCCAAGGTTTGATATGATAAAGCAAGCAAGAGGCAGTGATCAGAAAGAACCAGGTAGTTCATATGATGATCACATCTGATGAAAACATATCAAAAAATGCAACAACATATATAATATACTGAAATAGCGTCAGATAATCCTAAAAATGCATTATATATAATGTACTGATATAACGTCAGATAATCACCTGATAAGTGTTTCTGGGAGACTGATTGTGATGCGGGAAGGGAATCAGGCCGCTGACCACTCCCATGATTGTGAATGGCTCAATCTCCAGGTGAGTGACGCCCGGATGACACTGCTTCTCATACATGGCAATGAGACTGGTGCTCTCCTCATTGACATCAAGGTACTCGATCAAGCCTGGACGTTTCAAAACACACATTGGCAATGACTGAAAGTCAGTTGGACAAGGGGTTCTAGCAAGAAACTGCAAGCAAGGAAATTCAGCGCACCTGCCACACACGCTGTCGGTCTTTTAGAAGTTACGCCAACACCATGAGGTGATGTGCGTAGTCTCTCTCTGCCGATCTCTCTCTCTGAAACTCTCTCAGCGAGAAAACAATAACAGGTTTATCACTCAAGATTTGGAAAATCTCCAGGGGCTCTTATAGAGATGATCTATAAGACTGACCTCTCTTCAAAAATTCCTCAAAGCCCCACTCCCCCGCCTTCAGCTTGTCAATGTGCTCCTGTGTCACCCGAGGTACCCCTCTATCACAGATGATCAGGGGCCGACATACCCGTCCACCATCACAGCTGATGTAGCAGCTGTCACCGGCCAGGTGGAGGTGGACAAAGATGCCCAGGTGGCCATTGCGCCGCAGGTCCCTACAAAATGATGGGGCGGCAGCAGCAGCAGCAGCAGCGGCAGCAGCAGCAGCGGCGGCAGCAGCAGCAGCAGCGGCAGCAGCAGCAGCAGCAGCAGCAGCGGCGGCAGCGGCAGCGGCAGCGGCAACAAGCAGAAACTTCACTAACTGCATGCCACAAACAAAACCCCTGGCGCATCATGCATCACTTGTTCATCGATCACTTACACAGAGGCAAGCCAATCTACCCTGAAAGACTAACCATCACTCTTCTTTCTATCTTTCTCCTAGATTTTTGCTTAGAGAAACATTTTTGCTTACAGAAACAAAACAGATCAAGAATTAGATCCTCCCACAATTCCATGCGACATGCATATACCTCATAGCTCTCACAAACTTGTGTGGCCTCCTGTGCAGCCCCAGGATGCTGCCGTTCAGAAACACCAGTGCAGATGATTTGGTGTGCAGCTCTGGTCCACTGATGCTGTTCACTGGCTCCACACCCAGCAGGTAGGCCAGGCGAGCTACCGGGCCCTCCTCCTCGTCTGCAGCAGTGTAGGTTTCATCAAGGCAAGGTTTAAATCAGTTGTGGTTGTGTGAGATTTGTTTCTTTTCAGTTCTGGTTATTATCACAAAAACAAGAGGGAATGCTTGAAGGCACCACATCAGTTGCAGTTTTGTGATATTTGTTCCTTCTCAATCGGAGTGAGAAAGTGTCTCAATTATGATTGCTACTTGGTGAACCAGAGGGATGATTTGGAGGTGATCTCCTCGTCCACAGCTGCAAGATAAGGTACCCCACCCAGACACACAAACAAGCCCAACGCGGCCAGAAACAAGACAATCCTCTCACCCTTCTATGCCGCCTCTGCAACGACACACAAAACTGTCAGCAAGATGACCGAGGTGTGCTCATATTGTCAAAAAGTTGTTATAATGTTGTTGTTAACAGTCTCACACACCTGTTGTGACGTGCGTCATCAGCGCCAGGTTCTTCACAAGTCCACATGACTCGCCTTCAGGGGTGTCAGCAGGGCAGACCATGCCCCACTGACTGGGGTGCAGCGCTCGAGGCCCGGACACTTTGCGAGTCTTCTCAAACTGGGAGCTCATGCGGGTCATCATACCAAGGGCGGCTATGAAACTGAGGCGGCTGAGAACCTAGACGGATTTCAGAGCACAGCAATATAATGCACATATGAAGGAAAGCCAGGGTAAAGAAGAAAGTGCACTCCATTATTTTTGGGCTGATACTTATGGGGTTGAGAGCAGTGTGTGGGGTTGCACTGTCCGGAAACTAAGCTCTGGCAACTGATGTCTGGCAGGGCTTATGGGCATTAAGGGCTGATGATCACGGCAGCTTTATTATTATGAAGGAATTTCATGTGTGTGCTGTCACAGTCTTTGAGACAGTGTATGTACACTTGACACAAATGATCAGTTGATAATGGCGGTTGATAATGGTGACAAAACACATAAGACTCAACTTTGATTTGCCAGATCAGCAACTATCTCGTGATACATACGATAGGATTTATATAACTGACAAATGTATTTTGGCCCCATACCTGTGTGACACCCTTTCTGTCCATCCTGAACCGCTTGATGTTCCAGTTGCCGCTGCTGATGGCGCTCTCCAAACCATATGTTATAGTGTCAGCCCTGGAATAGAAAAGTACAGGCCAGCAGCAGCATGATTGTGTCATGACATGTCAAAGTATGAAAACCAGAAGACAGCAGCTGTGCGGAAAGGGTAACTTCCTTCCTTCCTTGCTGTTTTGTAAAGCTGCTGTGGTCTGCTGAACTCACACGTACAGCAGCCCTGAGTGCATGCAACTCCAGTAGACCAACTGCTGTGCACCTGCTGCCATGGCCAAACAGCGCCCATGCAAGAGGCCAGGTCAGTTGATAATACCAAGAATCAAACACGAGCAGGTATGGTAACTGCGACTTTACAAACACCTTACAAGAACTGACATCACACACATTTTTGGTCACAGCATTGCATGCTGAGCTGCACACATGCTCATACAATCATCAAATGCCTTGCCAAGGGCCATATGAATGCATTCGTACTACGACTTGGCTTGCTTACACCAGAAATATGAGATAAGAGAAACCCAGCCGCACCTGATACACTTGGCCACATCAAACTGACTTGCCCTGTTGGCTTTGGCCAGTGACTGCTCGGCCTGGCGCTTCAACTCGCTGTTTAGCCTCTTAAACAGATCCTCAAACAGCAGCGACAGCAGGCCACCTGTGCACATGATGCAGCCAGGAAACATATCAAAAAAGATAACAGTGATGCAGGATTGCACCAAACTGTTGGCAACTGCTACAAGACTCTTCATCCTTCAACATGGCAGATAGTGCATGTAACGGTATTGCCTTGCCACTGACAGTTGAGCAGCTGAATATCCAGACTTTGTTTAGCAGTTGCGGCTGCCACTATATTCTTTTGGCAGTTTCAACATGTTAGTAACAACAATGTAACACACTTGTAACAACAAATGTGACACACCTGCCAGCTCCAGCCTCTTGTTCCCGTAATAGTCCCTGTCATCAATGAAACTGGGGTCCAGCTGGGCGTACATCAGCCGCCGTACCATCACAGCGCAGTACAGCACCTTGGCGGCAAAGTTGTACCTCACCACTGGCACATGACACAGCACCACATGCGCCAACACATCTCTGGCCTCGTCCACCTGCATGAGCAACCGGTTAAATTGGCATCACATGAAATGAATCGCAATGCTCAGGCCAGTACTTTTAAACAAAAAGTTTGGAAAAAACACAGCACAATGGCCACAGAGCTGAAGGGGGCTGCCGGCATTTACATACGAACACATGAAGTAACACAGGATATGCCTGGTCCCGGACCAAGGCTACTTGCATCTGGTCTGCTACTGAAATTAAAACCCTTCCTCTTATAACGTGATTGGGTTGAGGGAAGGGCGACCCACCTTGCTCTTGCGCCTGCGCTCAAAGCCTCCCCTCAACCCCCTCTGAGTAAGTTTGCTGCCCAGATACTCCAGTGCCTGAGCTTGAGTAAAAACACCCAAGGCCTTGCATTCCTACAACAGCACATGTGCATAAGTTCTTCTGTACAACAAATAATGTTGCGTGCTGCAGCTCCTAGATCCGCCAGCTAGATCAAATTGCATTCCTGGGCCCCTAAAACAGTAATGCTTTGCATTCCTGTCCTCCAAATCCCTGAAGCAACCCAGCTTGTCGGCCTTTGAAAACCCTTAACCAGCCCAGAAACAGCCTCAAACCTGCAAGTCAATCTAAAACCATGCACATACCCACCCTGTTGACCTTAACTCCTCAAACCCTTGAACCCTCAAACCCTCAAACCCTCAAAATCTTAAACCCTCAAACCCCACCCACCTGCAGGCTCGGTACCAGCAGTGCAGCAAGTGCTTCATCGGGTCCAATGAGCCCCACTACCTCCAGATCACTCTCAGCGCCCATGGCCTTCATGGCAGCCACAATGTTGATGTCATCCCTGAAAAAAAGGGCATATAGAGAAAGCATTTCATGTACAGACAATACTTTTTAATACCACCAGCCATAGATATTACTGCGATCGGCCCCGCACCCGGTGTTTCGCAGGCAGGTTGTCCCGACATGTACAGACAGGTAGGTATATGCCTACAAAGGAGGAGGGTTGACAGCTCTGCATGCTGTGGCAGGTGACCTTATTGTACTTGCCCATGTGCCTAGATTGAATGAGGCTTTGCTGCTGTGAAAACACAAACATGATTACACAGTATGAACACTGAACATGCCCATCGTCTTGCCTGAAACTACCAATAGCTGAGAATTGCAGCAATCTCAGTGGCCAGCTCAATCAACTCCTACAAATTGCCAACTGACTGCCACACCACAACTACTCACCCAAAGGCATTGTGCTTGAGGTATATCTTGCCATTCTTGGCTGCAATGTTTGTTTTTGACTTGCGCTCATGTGTGCTGCTGGTGACAGAGGCGACCACCTCGCCATGCTGATCGGTGTCAATGATGATGCGGTTCTTTGACAGCTGCTCCTGGATTAAGATCACCTTCTCAGTGCCCTGTAGAAAGAGTCAGGAAGATAGACAGGTTGTCCTTGGTTTGGACTGGACAATCTTAGAACCGTTGCTGGTGTCTGAGGGTGTGATGCAGATTTACTGTGGCATTTCACTTGCACGATTGTTGCAAGTACTAGAATAAGGTCACCTTCTCGATGCCCTGTAGAAACAGGCAGACTCAAGATTTATTGCAGAAGAAAACCAACAGAATGCTTACTTACCCTGACGATGAAGTAGCCTCCGGGGTCTAGGGGACACTCCCCAAGCTTGTACAGCTCCTGTTCTGTGCGTTGGTGCAGCACACACCTACACAGCAGCAGCAGCAGCAGCAGCAGCATCTGTAGCAATACCGCAAACAGGATCTGCAAAAGCAAGCCATGTCAGTGCAGATCATGCCTGGGCAGCAAAGTTTGTGGTCCTTGTGGCGGGCGCCACATGTGGGGACATTGGTTTCAATGTGGTGAGCATCTCAACAGATAGCACGTGTAACTGGAAGGTTGCAGTTGAAGGCTGCCTGGCACCACCAAAACTGCTGCAACTGGGGAACCCAACATCAAGATGCACTTGTTCACAGGTTCTGATTGCAGCAGCATTGTTGCTCCAGGCAGCCTCATGTTGCACCAGCAGGGAGTTGCGTGCATTTCTTTTTCCATCCTTCACCGCGACAACACCAAAATACCCTCCAGGCTTGTATACGCAGGTGACAATAAGTTATCACAGCATGGAACAGCAGCATTAGCAAGTAGCCGCCAGATAGCACACAGCAGTAAGCAAACTCTTGCAAGGTCTGATCAAGCGCCTGAGCACTTAAATAGCTCAAAACCTCAAAACCCTCAAAACCTCGACAACCATGACCAACCTGTTGCATCGGAGCATGACAGGAATGCGCCCGATTCTCACAGCTTGTCCGGGACCTTTCCGAGTGACAATCTCCCGGCCCCGTGTGTACTCAATATCCACGTAGATGGGCGCTGCGTAGGTGATGTCCCTCAGACGGCACTGCTGGGGGGTGATCTCCTCCTGCCGGTACTCCTCTTCCAGGCAGGGAGGCCCGATGTGGATGCCTGTGTACCTGCAGGGGTGAGCAAGCAGCAGTACCAGATGAATCAGCAGCTATACCTAATAAACATGCGGTAGTACTAGGTGAACAGGCAGTAGTACTGGATATACAAGCAGTAGTACTAGATAAACATGCAGTAGTACCAGGTGGACAGGCAGGAGTACTATGAAAGCTGTGCAGCAGTGTGCATGGATGAGTAGGAATGTTCTACATGGTGTAGATGCTTGCAAGGTTGCCAACACTCTCCATGATAGTAATCAACTGCTTTCTGTTGAAAGCAGCTTGCTGCGATTGTAACCATTGCTGCTGCTGCTGCTGCTGCTGCAGGAGTTAAATAGAGCTACAGCTGCCTCATGCAAGAAGTTTTGCTGATGTAGCAGATATCATGACTGGAACCACTGAACTGCAGCATCTGCTGGAGGAAAAACCGGCATGTCTCCTGTGACCGCTGGTGGCCTGGACTGCATGGGAGGGCTGATTAATACGCTAGCTTCCTTTTTTGCAGCAACTAGCAAACTGCAGGTGAAGATAATCACTGAGGGCCAGAAGGAAGCTCAGCCCTGCATGAACTGCTGCTGCTCAGTGAGGAACTGCTGCTGCTCAGTGAGGAACTGCTGCTGACCGCTGTGATGTTGCTGCCTGCTGTTCTTTATCAATTACTGGCAACCAAACGCCTGCAAATATCCAACAAACGGCTAAGAAGCTCGATAACAAAGGTTAGAACTGCAGAGGTTGCTCACTTGAGGTAGAAGTTTGGATCTGTGTCGCAGGTGACCCTCTCATTCGCCTTGACTATCTTCTTGATCTCGTGCGTGATCAGATAGTTGAAAGATTCTATGTGCTGCTTCACGAGTCCGCGAATCTTCAAGAAGGCTGGCAGCAGCTTGAACTTGTCCTCGATGGTCTTGATGGGCGCTGTCAGCTTGCTGGGGTCGCTACGCAGCAGCTGCTCGACGCCGTCAGCATCCGTGGGCCCTTCATCCACCTCCATAGGCACTGGAGCGCCCATGCTGCCCGCTTGCGAGGCTACAGGCCCCTCGCTGGCCCCTGTCTATCTGACTGCTGCTTGTGTTACTGCTGACCGGTATTAAACGCCATGCAGCGCTCTGACCTTGATAGGTACCGAGCCAAGGATGGTGAATGTGCAACCAAACGTGCCTCTATCCTGTCAAAGCCTCCATGAGCTGAAAATAATCGCTGATGCTTCCTTGAGTGACGGGACCTTGCTGTGTTTGCCCTGGTGAGCTGGCTGGGCGATGCTGAACGGGGATCGCTATGAATTATGTATGTTTCAAGAACTACAAGTGCAACAACAAGTGTTGACAGCTGCCGCAGTAGAGTAATTTATTGCCGCTAAGAGAGTCTGTTGCTCCACCGCACAGCGTCTTGATTATATTCTGCAACGATTATGAGATGTGTTTTGCAACTCAAGTTTTCGAAGCTTGAGATGGGCGGCTGGCCAGGTTACATAACCTCTTTCTGCTGTACATAACCTCTCTGCATCGGCGTCACTACAGCGCGCAAACCCCAGCAGCGCGGCTTATTGACTCATTGGCTGACAGCTCGAGATAATCGACTCGACAAGTGCAGATACAGGAAACAGCATCCGCACAGCGACCAGTACAGATCACTCAATGCCATACAACAAAAACTGCTGTGCTCCAGTGAACCTCACAGCCAGCTTACTGCCTTCCTCTGTCGGCTGCATGAACGCCATCTGGTTCCTGGGAACCACATAACCTGGAATCATATTGCACCTGCAGCAACAGCAGCAAGCACTCCAGTTACAGTTCCTGCTGACACTGCCACGATCTCACGCTGCAGCAGCTGGCATGCTCGCGCTCATGCACAGCAGACAGCACAAGACACCACACCACTTCGTTCAACTTGATGCACTCACGCAGTGGACGCGGTTTCAAGTACCATACCTGGCAGCATCTAGCAGCTTAGTTGCCATGCCCTTGTGCCGCTGCTCTGCAGAGACCCACACCATCCTCACACCCAGCATTGCCCTCATAGCCTTGCTGCGGTCAGCCATGACACATCCGCCATCTCCACTGCCACCAGACATACCACCAACGTTGAAGTTCCTCACCCGACTGCTGCTGCCTCCGGGACCACTGGTACCTTCACCACCTGATACTGCTGCACCAGCTGCCCTACCACTGCTGCTTGTGCCCTTGACGCTGCTGCCAGCAAAACTCCTGCTGCCACCTCCAGTCCTGGCACTTGCCGACAATGCTGCTGGCTGTGCTGGTGGAGGAGGCATCTCACACTGCTGCTGCTGCTGCTGGGATTGATCTGACTGCTGGCCTCTGCTTATCAGCACCTGGTCTGGCTCTGCAGCCCTCTGCAGCCCACTCTGCTCTTCGGACACTGCTGCCTTTGATCCACCACCACGACATACACTATCTTTGCTGGTGCCGCTGGCCTGCTGCTGCTGCTGTTGTCTTGAAGGCCCCTGAGAGCCCGTTTGCTGCTGTGCCAGCTCTGCTGTTGTCATTGAACTGTTAACATGAACATGTGCTGCAGCTGCAAGCAGGCTGGGAGGACAGCTGTCTGCCTTGGCAGCATCACTTTTAACAATAGTGCTATCAACAGCAGTAGCACCAGTACCAGCGCCTGCAGACAGCAGCAGGCTGTTCGCTGCCGCTCCTCCACGCCTGCGGCTGCTGCTGCTGCGATGGAGGCCAGGCCACATCAGTGGAGGCCTTGGCTGCTGCTGCCGCTGCTGTTGCAGCATCTGCTGAAAAGTCTGCGGCTGCAACTGTGAGAGTTGCTGTTGTTGCTGAGCAGGTCGTGAGGAGTCTGCTTCTTCGTCCTGCGGTCCTGCAAGTGGAAGGTGGACAACAGGAGTATTGGATCCAGGTGTATGACTTCATGCCAGTAAATGAGTGAATGAAAGAGTGTTTGGTGGTATCTACCAACACTGTTATTGAATACACTGAAGTCCAGCAACTTGCTATAAATTGTTCATAACAGCAGAAACACAGCTGACACATATTCCTGCTGCTGCAAGCGCAAGTCTCCAGGTATGCCAGATCACCTGCTGCTGCTACTGCTGCCCTGTATGCCTGCTTGATCGGCTCTAAAACTGCCAAGCCCACTATCCGCTTCTGCAGTGACACGAACAGAAACACCTGCAGCAGCGGGTGCAAGCATATCAGGTCAGCTGCTTCAGCAGGTGCAAGCATATTGAGTCAGACGCCTCACAGTGCTTCCTTGCAAACAGCAAAGTTTGGATGTACGTGAATAATGCCTAATACCATCCAACACTGAGCTAGATGACAATCATTGAGTGCAACTCAGATCTAAATTCAAGAGAGCAAGACTGCTTTCAGGACTGATGCTGATGATGCATGATGATGCAAGTAAACCGCACTGACACCTGCGGTATTGAACAGACTATGATTGCCCTTACCCTGCACTGCTTTGCACTCATCAGCCAGCCAGCTGTGATGCCATGCGCCTTCTCTACGAAGCTGCATACCTCCTGAGCCTGCAAAGGAATTCATGCCGTTGTCATGACCAAGGGTGACAAGTGCCTTGTGCAACTCTTTTTCTACCGGCCACAGGTCAATCAGGCACTCATGCGGCATACCACACGATGCACCCACGCTTGTGAGCAGCGGATGCAATGACCTTGACAGAAACAGAGATGAGAGCAGCATGCTGGCTCATGTAACTGTGCCTAAAGCAGCAGCAGAGTGTACGGACGACTAGACGAGAGCTTACCCGCTTTACATGCGCAGCTGGGTCAGTGGGCATGACCATCAGTAATCTGCCAGTGAAGGGATCTGACAGGACAACACGCTCCTGGCCCCAGCCCTGCAACAGGAACAGAGTGTTGGTGGAGTTTCTGCATGCAGAACTGATGTGCAGCCTTGTTTTGCAGTATGCAGAATGCTTGGCCCCTCACTTCTGTCGTATGCTTGATACGGAACCTAGATAGATGTTGAGAAGAGTTCCACTTGAATGCAGACGATTCAGAGCTATGATATGCTGTTCAAGGTGCTGAGCTGGGTGGATCTGTTGCAGTGATGCGGCATGCTGGGCATGGTATGGCCTATTGCAGTCCTGACCTGGAACCTTAGGCCCTGCACTGCACTCTGATGGATGCTCCTGTGCAGTTTCTCGTCTTGTTCGTGGCCTTTGGCGTAGATCATGCCACAGATGCTGCACTTGCTTGCACTGAAGTCCTTCTGCAAGGGCAGCAGGTTGAGGGCTTGTTGGGAAAGGTTTGAAGAATGCACAGGCCCGCTGACCTGCGTGATTATACTCACCTGTCCCAGATCAAGAAACAACTGCTTGCTGTTTCTGCTGAGGGACTTGCTCGTGCCAGAGGTGGTCGTTGGCTGCTTCTTGCCAGGCATGTTGGTGATGGGACCAGGCGGCATGTTCTCCTTGCTGCACGGCAGCAGAGTCTATCAGTATGATACTCGCCAAGGTTTATCGCAGTATCATGCAAGCAATGGAACGAGCTGCTCACCACTCATCCTCAGCATTGCGCTTCAGGCCTTCTCTGTGCTTATCAGCACCTGCACCCGTCTGTGCATTATTAATGCCCACTATAGTATTCGCATCACTATTTCGAAAGCTTTGAAAGTATTGCTGAAGCTTTGATTGCTGTTTGAAGGCCATTGAGCTGCGCAGAAGGAACTCAACAACACTGTCGCATCAGCATCCTGGGCTCCTGATGGTGACCTGAAAGCTATTCACGTGTCATTGAATACAGACGTGTGGCCTCCTGAAACCCGGCGGGCGCCCTGGAAATATTGAGCTAGCCATCAACCCGTTGAGTGCCAAATGAGAACGGGCTGTCTAGAAAAGAACATAGCACCTCTAGCAAATCATCAAGTTACGGCGAATATTTGATATCTGATATCTGGCAGCAGTACACGTACCGTCGAGCTGACGTACTGCTGCAGTCTGCTGGCCTTTCGAAACGCATACACAACATGGTTGTCTGAATTGCCAGTTGCTGATCGCTTGTGACTACACTGACGGGCTGGTTGTAACAAAAATGTGAATCAGCTGGCACCCACAACGAGCTTTGGACGGTCCCAGCCACCTCTTCTACGCATATTCGCAGCTTTCGTCAGTCAGCTCTGAGTCCAAGCCGATGCTTGCAGAGAGATCCTCTGCCTCTGACATGAAGTTCATTATGCTCAGCAGTGCCGCTCAACTGGCTGTTTCAAGCAGCCAGGTCACATCTGGCAGCAGCAACATCAGCTTGGTTGATGGACGGTCAACACAGTAACACTGGACACGTTATGTGCACCAAATGCATGCTGCCGCAGCAAAGGATGAGAAATGGTGAACAGCAGCTTGGGCCCTGAGGGCCAACTGGCGTCCAAGTAATACCGTGGCGGCCAGCCTGGCTGAGCCAGTGAGTAACAAAATGATGCGAACCGAGTCAGTTGGCGAAAGAGGCCAATAATTCATGCTGAAATGTATGGTACTGAGAATATCCTACAAGGCACCTGACTGTGGCACCGTCAGACACGCACAATTCGATCGTCTGCGCTGCACTGTGGCCTCAAAAGCTGCGACGCGTACACACACATTGTGTGGTGGCACCAGAGGTTCTCAAGGCGAGCTCTCCTCTACTAGGGCCAATCATCATGCTGTTGATTAAAACATGCAGCCATTGGCATGCTCAATGGACTCCATGTTGCATGCTCCTTGGGACCAATATGGGGATAGCCTATCTGAGTTCAAGATGCTACCAGTCCTGCCAGGCAGCCTACAATGAACAGTTTACTGACAATGGTTACACGCACTCCTCCCTGTGCCCACAAGACCACTCACACCACATCCACACATAAAGCATAAACCAAAGGTATCTGCGATAATTTACCATGCCATGCAGCGCAAGCCCCTCATAAGGGGGACACCTGTAGCAGCCGACAATGTCACTCATGGGACCTCTGGCTTCTTGAGCACTTTTTAGTCAAGGTAATGCTGTTGTAAACGCACAGGCTGTGCTGCAAGGCTCCTTCGTACAGATCAAGGGCATAAACCTGCCTATGCCTACACCGACAGATAGGCATTGATTCATAAAACCTCGTACTATATATAGTCTTCGTTCACAAGTTATTGCCTACACACTCGTTCAAATGAAAAATCAAAGACCAGAGCAAGACATAACTTCTGTGCAGTAACTGCAGAATGGGAACATTTGTTTGCGCAGGGTGGCCATGCTGTTGATACAGGCATTGCAAACGAACTCTGAGCACAGCAATCAATCACAACCGTACACCGGACTCAATCAGACATCAATGGTCGGCGTGAACCTCAGCGGCAGCAAAGCCAACATCCTCAGCAGGGTTTCTCTACTTGTGGTAGCCAGTGTCCTCTCCAACAAGACCTTGTGAAATGACAGCCTGGACATCAGAATGAGGCTGTTCCCTTGCTGCTCTGCGCTCACACCAGGCCGCAAAGTGCTTGGCAGGCGTGCCATAGATCCAGGCATAGACAGTCGCCATACAGATAGCACCACCAATCCAGTTACCCAAAGTTGCAGGGATGAGGTTGTGCCACACGAACGCCCTTGCAGACACCGGTGCGCCTAGTGCAATGCCCATGGGGATCACAAACTGCAAGAAGATACCAAAACAAAAGACATCATGGTTGATTGGCTTGGTTACGGTAACTAAGCCAGTCACCGCAGCAGTGATGCCATAGTGCTCCTCTGGCTGCTGGTGTTGAAGCAGCACAGAAAACAAGAATCAATATGCAGTTGATGCCTGCAGTCCAACCATGCTGTGGTGGTCAAGATTTTACTGCAGAACAATACGTAATAAGAGTGACAGGCAATCTTTGTGCAACTGCACATCATTCTCACCTGGTTTGCAATGCAATGCTCAAATCCCATAGCAGCAAAAGCATTGATAGGCAACCAGATGCCTACTGCTTTACCAGTCAGGTCCTGAGCAGCATTGGCTTGCCAGGTGGCAATGCACACAAGCCTGGCAGCAACGCAAAATCAGGCAGCAGCTTTACTTCTGCTCAGTAGCTATTTTCAGGCATGAGTGTCAGGACATGCATGTGCATCATCTATCCGATTGAATGTGCATCAGTTTAGTGGACTTGACGTTTTGGGTAGAAAAATGGCCATCTTGCCAATTCAGGTGGCAAATCGCCGCTCCAACCAAAGCTTTCTGATGTTACAAGCAGTCTATATGTGCCGCACTTGATGGTCATCCCATTGGAACCTCTGCAAAGTTATGCCGGGCCTCATCAGATTAAGCAACATACCAGTTTGCGAATATGCCTCGCACCAGGACCTCTCCCCAGCCCAGTGACGTCTTCTTCACAACAAGCAGCTTGATGTACCTGAAAGTGTTGAAAGCAAGCGGCAGACTGGGTCAAGTAGTTTCCTCACCAATGCAATGCTGGTGTAACCCATCACACTGTGTTAATGGGCATCTGCACAATCCTCTGGATCTGCAGGTGCTTCACTCGCATGTATTGTCACACTTGTGCACGTACGCGCACTGCAGGTATACAGGGTCGGCAGTCAACTGCACAATAGCGATGAACTTGTCATCCCCTTTGCATGCTGCGCAGACCAGCTGAACTGTCAGTTAGTTTGTGACTTGGCAGCACCTGGGGGGTGGGGGGGACTAGCTCACTAGCAGGGCATGGGAAGAGTCAGTCAGGCACAGCTTACCAGTCCTTGTGATTGTAAATGCCACTGGCATACATCAGGCCCACAAAGATGGCAGAGCCAATAAAGTTGTAGAACCAGCTAAGCACCCATAGCCTGCAAGACAGCAGATGAGGCTCAGAGTTCCATTCCAATTCATTTCATCATGTCTCATTGGCATTGCCTGGAATGACAGGGCCTCAGACCCACCGGGTGCAACAAAAGCTCTGATCATCACATGCATTTATGCATCCAGGCCACGCATTGTATGGTTTTACCATGGTACCAGTGGTCCCAACTGTTGGCAGTATCTGCCTGGCAGTGCACACCTGTGCACTGTCGGCAACGACAGCATGCAGTGCGTGGAACAGCACTGCATGTGGTTTCACTGTTGCTCAAGTTTGTATTTACCCAGTCTGGCTGCTACTTCAGCCCACAAAACTCTATCTATACAGGGACCGTTGCCAGGAAGGACGTGCCCTACTGTATGCAGCAACCAGCCAGCAACCTGCTCAGGTGTTGGTGCTGTGTGTTTCTGCTGTTGCATGTGGGCTGTCAGTATCAGGACTCTGTACCGTACAGATGGCCACATCTACACACCTGAAGCAATCCTTGAGCTTGATTTTGCCTTCCCACCAAGCAGCAGTTGCATAAGCACAGAGGCTGGTGTATCTGCACCAGTAACAGTGGCGCAAGCATGGGGTTGATACCTTGTGGTACCATTTCCGCCCAGTCATAAGCAGGCAATGACTCCTTGTTGCACCTAGTCTACCAGATCTGCCAACTGCTGTGGCATGATGCATCTGACTGCTGGATATTTGCTACAGTAGACACTGTGGAGCCTCTGCACAAGGCTTGATGACTGCTGCAGTGGCCGGGTTGAAGACTGCTGCAGCAGCTGCATCAGCAGTCTGGTACCTTGCTGGTACTGTGCCTGCTGTTGCACCCCATCGCGACATAGAGTCATGTTACCATAGAAGCTGGCCATCAGCAGCACGATTGGCACCATTTGCATTTAAAATGCATCGCATGCAAGCAAATCAGCAGCTGTTAGTGGAATCCCAACAGGCAGCCCCCTGTCCTCCCCACTGCCAGTACTGACGGGTCAGCTGAACGATTGATAGGTCACGCTGGTGTGCAGCGTATGAGACAGAGAGGGAATGCATGTGTAACAATCTTGCCACCAGGCTGGTTCTGTCTCACAGATGAATCCAACTTACAGCTCAGCGCCACAAACCAGTATCAGTGTGAAGGAGAAGGGGAAGCCCACTGCACCAAAGATCAGGCTGAACAGCCCAGGTGAGTTCTCCAGCCATTCCCTGCATACAGAGAAATAATTCTTTTGGAGGGGTTGTACTTTTCAACACTTGAACCAGATCGTTATATGAAATGGATGCAACAGTTGCGTTCAGCCTGAGGGCTTTGTAGCTGTGAGTTCTGGCCAGCAGTGCACCAGAATGGCTGCAGCTGCTGACTGCTCAGCAGTCATGAATCATTGCAGGGATGGGAGTTGCAGCTGCCAGCGGTGCTGACTGGGGGTGGCATAGCATGTTGCTGCGGACCACCTACTTGGGTGCGTTGCCTCCAACCTGCAGACGGCAAGCGATCATCAGTTTATGTTTCAGATCGAAGCGCACTGAGTCTGGCTGACTAGTTTTGTAAAGCATAGGCTATCACACTGTATGTGTGAGGGTTGACTCACTCTCATGGCATCTCTATCACAACTACAGGTATTGCCATCAGTAAGGCGGCTTGTGGCATAGACATCAAGGGTTTATCTAGCATGCTGCTGTCCTGGATTGCTTGCGGTGGGCAGTACTCGATTATTGATTACAAAGACTCAGAGGCTCTGGCAGGTAGACACTGTACATGGCAGATTCGCATGACTAGCAATCCAACAATGGATGCTCACCAGCAGACACAGCGTGAACCCAAACCCACAGTAGAAGCCAGCTGCTATCGCCAGCAGTGCAAACTTCAGCCAGTGGAACCTGGCCTTTTCTTCTCCTGCAGCAGCAGATGCATCGCTGTTAAAGGAAGTTAGCACTGTGTGCATGTTGCGCATTGCTGAGCTTTCTGCTAATTCTCAGTGCACCTTTAGGCAAGTTGCAGGTCCCAGACTACCATGTGTCAGCATATGTCGCGCAGCATTTTGTGGACAACAATGCCACTGTGTGCACAATGCTGCTCCAGGGCAACAGTCGAATGACTTGCAGCATGAAGTATTTGTGAACAAAGTGGTGGATCCTATTAATAAACCAGCATCAGCTGTATGTCATTACCATGATGCGCTATCTCTGCATAGATCTCAGGAGGAGACAGAATGAGAGCCTTCTTCACTGCTACGCTCTCAAAAGCCTCAGACACATGGCCAGCTGGCCACTTGGGCATAGGCCAGACACCGTTCCGGGAGTCATTATCTTCATGTGTACGTTGTCGCATAATATGAGAAAGGGGGACCTCAGCTGCATTACCACGGCGGTGCAGATCTGCAGTTGTGCTGACTTGTGCTGGCTGCTTAACCACCTCTGCCTCCACTCCATCCACGTGAGCCGCTGACCGCACCTGCCGTCGGGTGTACAGCGTGGCAGATCATCGAACTTTCAACTACAGCAACTAGCTGTGAAGGGTATGGCAGTTTGCCAGCACCACTGGTCTACTGCAGCAGACATGCATGAACACCTTCTCGCTCACCGGGTGGTCCATGGCTCTAACAAAGGTAATTAGACTGTGTATCAACAGTTCTCAACCATGATGTCAGCAATCACGCTTCGTAACTCAGCAAACGCAAGTACATCGGCAGTTGCAGTACCAGTTGGTGCACAACGCGAAGAGATCACCCAAGCAAGGCCCGCGTTACTCATGCTAAACGCATCATGGACTCATGACCGTCTCAAGGACTGCTGCAAGTGTGTCGAATATGGTCAAACCAGTCTGGTCAAACCACAGGCGTGAGTCGCTCTGCAGTGCCTAACTTAGGCCTTGTGCGACACTATCCAAAAAATACCCTCGTAATAAACCAGCCTGCGCTGGCCTGCCACGTGCCAGGCGTCAGATTCTCTCAACCAGTACACACTGCACTAAAATGGACTTTTCTGCCGAGAATGCTCCTTCCGTTCATGATCCCTGTTATACATCTAACTAATGCTTCTGTTAGATTTAAAGACGATCGCCTAGAGGTCCACTGCACAGTTGACTCTTTGAACAGCATACTGCCAGTATGGAAGCAGCCTGCTACCCGTGGAACGGCTGCAGATGGTGATGCCATTGAACTGGCCAGTGCCATGGCAGCTGCACGGCCTGCGGTCCTGCCGCAGAACCAACACACACACTTTCAGTGTGGCATGACCTGGTATTATATCCAACATCCAAACTTCGAAGGCTCTAGAGTACTCCAGCCTGGCGTATTGACTGAATCTTTGCAGAACTTAGCTGGCATCTCAGTTGCCAGCCTGGCAGCCAACGTTGTATGCACAAGATGACCTACTTGACGCCATAGCACTCATGAATGCCGGGATTCAACCTGACAAAACGGGTTTAGGAGAGCCTTGATTGGTTCAAACCTGCCAGTGTCGGATACACGAGGCAACGACTGCAAGTGTTGGGTGGAATTCAGACTGTAGAAAATCTACGAAAAAAAACAAGTGTGCCATGATGGTTCCATGATGGTGGCGGCCATGGCAGCAACAGTGCTAGCCTAGCTACCATTTGCAGTAAAAGCCCTGGCACGGTGCCTAACTGCTGCAGCAGCCTGAGCATGCTTGTATTATGCCTGTAAAATGAATTCAGCCATGCAGCAAGGTGAAATGCTATGGCAAAATGCGCTCAGGCTGACATGCGCCTGGGGCCTGTGATGAGGTTGAATGCCAGCAGACTGTGCCAACAGCATCAAATTTTGCATGCCATGGGCTTCCACCAGTCTGCTTCAGGTGCTAGCAGCGCTGTTGTTCTCAGAGCTGCTCTGGATATAGACGATGGATCCTCAGTAACCCCTAAGCAAGGTGCCTGCTTTGGCTGCTGCTGCTGCTGCTGCTGCCGCTCCAGGATCTACCAGCCGCATCTGCACTATAAGCACATCTGGAACCCTGTACTCTTCTGGCACCTCCTGCACAATGCGCTTTACAGAGAACCCCCATTTCTCCTGCGACCATTGCAGGAACTTCTCAACCTCCTCCGGGTTATGGTGCAAGGAAAGCGCCAGGTAGATCAGTGTGTCTGGCCCCGCCAGCTGCTGCAGTGCAATTAGCAGAAGCCGAGAGTGTGGTGTAGCTGGGGTGTAGCTGTAGTAGACCAAGTCTGAACCCAGGATGACATCAAAGGGTGGCTGGTAGGGATGCAGGGCCGCCACATCTGCTGCTTCACCCCAACACAGAGGTCTGACAACTGCCAGAGAAGGGTCCAAAACTGCTTTATTGTGGTTCACATTATGCTGCAGATGTGCTGTCATGTCAGGAATATCTGTTATGACAGCCTGCTGAACTGCACCTGCTGCAAGCAAGCATAAAGACACTGCACCAGTGCCTGCACCCAACTCAAGGCTGACAGGCTTTGAGCCATGCCGCTTGGCCAGAAGTCCAGGGTCTGCTGTTAGATACTGTGACAGAACAACTGCACCATCCCACACTGTTGTACCTGTGACCGCTGGGTCTGCCTTTCTATCAAGCTGCTGTGATCGTCGTTTGTTGGCTGCGTTGGCACTTGGGGCCTGTGCCAGGCGCACAATACGACCATTGCCAAGCTCTATGCAGCAGTCATCCACAAAGCGCTCTCTGTAGCCCATGTAGAAGCGTTGCCAGTTTTTGGGGCTGCTGCTGTCATGCTGCTCGCTGTCTGCTGCAACTGCTGGACAGCCATCTGCTGCATTCATGTTCAGGGGTGTTTCCACAGCTGTAGGGGCTGTCATACACCCATTCTGATGACAATTCAGATGCTAATGGGACATGGGACATGCCAGCTGAACTCTGATGCAGTGAAACATCTGCCAACCTTATGCCCGCTGGTACTGGCTGCGCCAGGCTCCTAACAAATGTTTTTATGTTTGATTCTGTCCTAAAACAACTAAAATAGCTTTAATGTGTGACAGATTACCAGGCCAACGAGGCTCTGTGGGAGTTGCGGTGGCCAGATATAAATGAAGGCGCATTCCTGCACAATAAAGCAAGATAACTCTACTGCTGAAAGCGGATCAGATCGCACATGGAGCGGCTCTAGCAGAGCTCAACGGTGTCTCGTCAGGAGACTCCTCTTCTTGTCAACATTACTGTTAGCCCAATGGCTGTATGTCTTGAAGGCACCACATTGCCGTCGTGTGCGACTTCATTGAGGCTGTCGTGCCAGAACAAGGAGTAATCAGCCATCTGATTACGGCTTGTATGCTCGTAGTCTTTTTTATCAAAAATACGCTGCTAGACATTGCATATATCGGGATCAAAATACCGGCGTTGCATGGAAAGAGGGCCTAACAGCTCCCGCAGCAACAGCAATGTGCCTTATAGCGAAGGACTGTCGACAACACCTATCTCCGCCTCGATATCTCAGCTGCAGCAGGCCTTCCACAATCTGTCTAGTCCAGGTCGAGGCATCTCTGCGCCCAACGTCGATGCAGGGCTTGTGTCAAGGGAGCTGGTTCGCAGCTTCACACAACAGCTACGACAGGGTCCTCTGGTACCATTAGGGGAGGTTGAGCACGCTGGGCAAGGTCAGGTCAATACAATACTGCGCAGTCTGTCGCATATTGCACAGCAACCGCCCACCGCAGCCGCAGCAAACCCCAGCAGCGACCCCACCCCTTCTTCAGACACCCAACACCAACAGCTGGATGAGACTCCTGCAGCCGCGGCAGAGCGTCACAGATTAAGTGGCACACAGACATTTGACTTGCAGGTCAGTACGGTCAGCGTTGCTCATGAATTATTCCATTATTGTTGGGTCTCGTTGTAGCTGCTACAGCTAGCTCAGCAGCAGTATTCTGCAGCTAGTGCTACATGGCCTCACGCATGCCACTGCACGCTTCTCGAGTATTGTATTTGGTCAGCAGCTCAATCATCCTGCAGCGGACATCCACCAGCCGTTTCCTGAACCCTGTGCCATGTCGATCTGCAGGCAATTGCCAAATGGCTAGAGAGCCTCCTCCCCTACATGTTCATATTGGCAGCTGTCTTCGTGTATCATTTCTGTACTGGTAAGGATCGGTAGATTACTGTAGGATGCACTTTTCTCCAGGCTCTTTTTGAACAGACAGTCACCAACAGTGGCAGCTTGGCCGACAGCAGCTCTCCAGAACGCACTCCTCAACAGCTTGGCATGGAAAAGAAAGTCATAAAAAGCTTTCAAGAGCTAGTCCTTGTAATCATCTTAATGTCTGCACTATACACCCATCTGCTTCTGTGGTCATACTCAGCCAATGTATTCATACTCGGCCAGCAGCTGCTGCCCACAGCACTGTACATAAGCATATGCACCCTCAGCATCTTGATACAATTTTCATTCATTTCATTCAAACCTGTCCTGCAAACACTTCAAGATCTATGCATCTGTGTAGCACCACGTTGTGTTGCTTCTCCCAGCAAAAGTGTTTGGATGCCTAATCTTGACATCGCATGCACACTCACCAGCAGGTCACAGCATTCATGAAGGAACCAGATTTATGCTTCCTCAAACAGTGCAGGTGTACGGGCATCAGCAGCAGCAGCCCTCCTGCATCATAAAGTTTTGCTAAGATTCTGCTTTGCTGGGTAAGGGCCAAGCAGATTCCTAGCAAACTATTTATCATGCAGGGAGGCTGCTAATGCTGATGCCCCTATACCTGCACTGTTTGAGGAAGCATGAATTTGCCCACTGCTGCTTTGCGTATTGCACTGCCAACCACGCTGTTGAAGCTGCTTTATGGACACAAACTCTGGGTCAGTGCTCATGTCTGTACTTGCAGGAATCTTTCTGTGTCTCTGGCTTCTATGTTCTCTGGTGAAAGCAAACCAACTTATGCGCAAAGTGGTGTCACAGAAACGGGACTACCAAGCAACAGAGGTTGCAGCCGCGCTGCTGTACATTGCCACAAATGTGGGTGTGGTAGCGTGGTTAACATCCGGACAGAGGCTGTACCGAAGCTTCCTGCTGCAGCCTCCCATACCGCCCATCACGGTAAGCACCATTCTTACTCTCCTATGCAACTTGTGATGGATCTCATATGGATCATTTACAGTCAGCTACACTTTGTAAAGCAAAGCAATCCCCCATGGCCACCTTGAAATGAGCCGTGCACAAGCAGCAGTAGCAGCAGCTGTGGAAGGGTCTAAGCAGGTTGACTTGGCCCGCTGTATGTCTTTGTGCTCAGTTGCTGCCTTCCTGTTCTGCACAACTGTTCATGCACCTGCTTGCTCAGGTACCTGCTGTCGACACCTTGCTGAGTTGCAGAACAGCATGGAAGGCGTACTACATAGTATTGTCCTTTTGTTTTGTGCTTGTTTTGACGCTCACTCTGCTTCTGGTGCTTGCAGGCCTGGCAGGCAGTCTTCATGGTATTGGTAGCAGATTCCTTGGTGCGCTTTTGTGGTTTAGCACCCAAACTTCTGGTAATAGCAGCCATGCAGTCACACAGTACCAGCAGCATGTGCAGTAGCAGCGGCGGCGGCAGCAGCAGTGGCGGCAAGGGGTTGCGGCTGCAGGGGAGGTTGCTCACGCTGTTGGAGCACCTGATTGCTGGTTACAGGGCGCTGGTGCCAATACCAGTTTGGTAAGTAGCGAGGGTGACATCCTGGGGTCTCATACACCTGTCAACCAACCAAGGCTTTATGACTCTATGAGCAGCTAGCCACAAGCCAGTGTTGGCACATGTCAGCAGTTGGCACATGGAAATCCCCAGAGCCTTGTTGTGTCCAATACTCTTTGGTGTCTGTCGATTGCTGAGGCCTGACAGGTTCTCTTTTGCTGCTGCTGCCGCTGCTGCTGTTGCTGCTGCTGCTGCTGCTGCCTGTATTGCATTGCGCAGGTACACCTACCTGCTGACATGCACAGTGAACAATGTCCTTTCTTCTCTACTAGCAGGGTTCTACCTCACATTCAAGGGCTACTCGCTACTGCAGCAGGGGCGGCTACTGTGCATAGCAGCCAAGCTGGTGCTGCGGGCTGGTGCTTCGTATGGAAAGTACTTGAACAAGTCGGAGGCAGCCGAGGCGTGCTGCCCTGTTTGCCAGGAGCCAGCAGTAACAGCAGTGAAGTTGGATTGTGGCCATGTATTCTGTGATGACTGCATCAGTGAGTGGTTGGAGAGGGATAAAGATAAGACATGTCCGATGTGTCGGGCGTCTGTGTCTGGTGCAGGGCTGAAGAGCTTTGGTGATGGGGCAACTAGTCTGCTGCCACAGTTGTTTTGACAGTGCATTTTCACACGTGTTGAGAGTCAGGGAACGCTGGATTCAATCAGTCCATATTAAGTGGATCATCATGATGCAGTTCATGTATTCTAAAATTGAGCGAGCCATGCAACAAATTGAGATGCTATGGCAGGTGTGTATGTGCTCCAGACATCTATTTTTTCAACAATTGCTGGCAGAGAAGATAATTTCCTCCACAGCTATGTCAAAGACAGTCTGTTGTTGTTTTGGCTGTGTACAGTGATTGTCAGTCTGCTTTGTGATGGTGTGGCAAAAGCTCTCAAACCAATTCAGTTGGCATACTGCAGTAGCAGCAGAAGCTTGGCAGACACGACAGACAGTGTAAAGCAATGTTCTTCCACGACAGTTCAGGGGTGCGCAAGAATGACAGGTACTTTGTGTGTTGCTGGCTCCGAGCCAGGAGTCCTGGCGTGGTCAGGGGGTAGCATGCCATACTTCCTGAGGAGCGGGCGACAGTACGAAATCATTGCTTCCTTAACAGCCTATAAAGTATTTTATACGGTATAAAGTTTCTGTTATCAAATGATTAACTGCCACTGCAGTGCAGTGAGGAAGCTGGAATAATCATGCGACCTGTGCGTCACGCAATAATCATCATTCCAGCTTCCACACTGCAGTTGCTCAGTTTACAAGAGAAGTGAGTGTTGCGTAGGCAGTGGCAGCCTCAGTGCCGCAATGTCAAGTTCCAAAGACCACCCCACTTTTGAAGTGCCAGTGGGCTTTAGGTGTGGGCTTTAGGTGTTACTTTCAACTGGATGCACGTTGCCTGCAGACTTCCTCAGAAGCAGCGCTGAAAGATTATTATGAGTATCATGTCTCAGCACGCGGCATATACGGTCAGAAGAGGGCGTACTGATCATCTGGTGCCTGCATCTACACAGTACTGCAGAGCGTCGCGTTGCTAGCGCGTCCGTAGGAGCAACGCAGCTGATTTATAATGTGGTGAATAAGATAACTGCTGGTGGTTCCAGCAGCCCAAATAGCAATGAACTTTGCTACTTCGACCCACAAAAGGGACTGGCTGTTTGATGTCGATACTCTGGCAAGTGTCGTTGCCTCTGCATCCATCCAGTGACGTCACCATGCACTTGCTGGTCAAGAGATGATATAGATGATGGTGCAGAACCAGGATGCAGGGGGTGCAGCGGCTGAGTTGGGGCGGTGTATGTTCTGCAGAGGCAAAAGCATGCAGATGCTCAGCAGCAGGCCTTGCAGACCCTTCTATCAGGAAACGACGAAAACTCATCTGGTGATGCTCCTGACGCGAAAAAACAGAAAGGTAAGGTCGACATTGGTGTACCAACGGTTGCTCTGTGCACTTCACTGAATCCACCACCATGTTGAACTGCTCCTTACCATCAGTGCAGCCCTACTCAATCCCAGGAGGTATGATATTAGCAGCATCAGCCCAGAATGTTACTCAGTATTGAGCAGAACTGATGACCGTTTTGCCTGTGGCCGCTTGCCTGATCCTGCTGCTGTTTTGCCCCAGCTGCCTGCCCCATTACTGTTGAGGATGAGACGCAGCTGAAGCTGTACTATCAAGTCAGACTCAAAGCCATCTGCCAGTCCCTTCAGCTTCCATCAAAAGTCCTGGTGCGTGTCCAGCTATGGCGGTTGAAACCTGGGTGGTGGTTTACGCAGCAGCTTGGCTTGCGCCTCAACACCCCCAGTCACAGCAGCTGTATGTGTTGGTGGGATGTGCAGCATATCTGTCCTGCATGTCAATATGTTTCAGTGCTGTAAATACCATTTGCAAGATCACAGGTACTGTTGGATGCACCTGCATGTATTGGCCGCAGACGCACAGGGCGCCGTGCAGTAACAACGGTTGTTGTATTGCAGTCTATGTCCAGCTGACTGCTGCAGGGGATGCAACAGCCAAAGTGTATGCTCAAAATCAGCCAGTTGTTGCTGGATCACCTGGTCTCTTTAAATATATTGTTCTTTGACAAATAATGATGCAGTGGAAGTGCATGACAGTTGTGTTGTTGATGCTTCTGTATCATCCAGGGACAATCGCTGCTGCTGACTGACTGTGTGCCGTGGTGTGCCATTGCAGAATGCAGCGCTGGTCTTCTTCAAGCGCTTTTACACTCAGGCTAGCTGCTTAGAGCATGATCCTACCCGTGTGATGCCAACATGCATCTACCTGGCATGCAAGGTGGGTGGCGTAACATGCTGTAACAGTTATGTTCTCCTGTAACATCCCAGGAAGGGCGTGTGACTTCAAACCATGCTGACGTCAATGCCAGCCTGTTTGCTTGAGGCGCCATGACAGTACCTGAGCAGGGCTTCAGGATGCTGTGGGTCGAGCATACTGCTGTAACCCTGCGCTGTATTATCCAAGAGACATCAATTTCAAACCCTATCAACCCTGCTAGCCTGGTTGTCTGGGCCGCCAGCAAAGTACCTGGCAGGGCTGCAGGATGTTGAACACAGCGGATGGATGTCTTTCAGGTCTAACTGTTGGGATTCAAGGTAACAACAAGAACAACATCACCATGCGATTGTGAGTCAATGTGCTCCCTGTGGCCATGCTGTGCAGGTGGAAGAGGCGTATCGCAGTGCAGAGAGTCTTTGCAAGAGCATGGCTATTGATGTCAGTCCAGTACTGCGCTTCGAGGTCTTGCTGCTGCAGGGCCTGAAGTTTGATCTTGTTGTGCACTCACCATACAGAGCGCTTGCAGGACTGTTTAAGGTGGGAAGGGTGGTTGTATTGTGTCCCAACAGCAGCAAGTTGCTGGCATGGCAGTGGAACCAACAGCAGCAAGTTTTGCTGGCATGGCAGTGGAGGAGATGATCCAGCAGGGATTGTTGCATTGCCTTCTCACAGCTGCAGTACAGTGGTTCTAAGATATGTAGCTAGCTGAGATGGGAGTGATGCCTACGACTTCATCAGCTGCAGGGTTTAGACTGGTATTAGTTGGTAGCTTTTGGCAGCTTTTGATTGATGAGGGTTGATGGACCACTTTTATCTTGCTTTTGCAGTCAGCATTCATAAACGTTGATGAATAAATGCTGCTGGTGCTTTTGCTGCCATTGTGTGGTGCTGCAGGAGTTTGACAACCTGCGAAGTCAGCGGTCTTCGCAACTTGATGCAGGCTTGCTGAGTGCGTCTTCAGAGACCCTAGCAGCAGCACACACCAAGGCTCGAAGCAGTGTCGACATTTTGGTGATGACTGATGCTCCATTGCTGTTTACTCCAGGGGTCATAGCAGTGGCTGCGATGCGATCTGGGTTCAGAGGTGTGCAAATCAGCTGCCAAAAGCTGCTTCAACACATAGCTAGGCGGGCAGCGGCTTCTGCAGCAGCTGAAAGTGATGCAGTGGAGGATGCAGAGCAACAGCTGCTGGATAATTTAGCAGCTGTTGATGCGCTGGCGGCACAGCAGGGGCAGCTGGATGAAGCTGCACTGCAGCAAAAAGCGAGTGAAGTGGATAGGACTATCAAGCTGTGGAGGAAAGGTTTACAAGCCTCGCGAGCAGATAGTAAAGGGTCAGCAGGAGCAGCAGTTGCGGGGGAGTAAACGACCAACATATTGGCCAGCAGCTGCTGTATGCACTCCGCATTACGTATACGATGGTAACAGGAGCTGTAAGTGTTTTCAGACGCAGCATTTACAACCACGTGACCCGTATGAGGGTAGCCATATGGTAGGGCCTGTGCACAGTTCACGATGCAGCGTCGCCCGGTGATCGAGGCAGATAGATAGGCATACGTGATGCAAAGCAAGTGTGATCAGCGCTGCAGAGCAGCCGGGGCGTGCACAAAGTAACAGGGTAAATCTTGTCGGACGTTAGTTGTGTGTTGCGGGCTTGGGGGCGCACATGTTCAGGTACCCACAGGCATGAAGCCAAGTGGGTCACAACAGCTCAAAGACGGGAGCGCTGTTGTGTGCAGCCTGGCGCTGAGCGGCATATACACGAATCCTGCACTGCGGTTATCACACCCGGAGCCAGTATTGCAGGTGTACGCTGCTCAGGGACGTAATGTTGCACTCAAACACTCACCAGTTGTGCAGCTCAGTGCAGAGCTTGGCCTCGCGCCCAGCCTGTCACAGTCACAGTAGGGTGCACGTGCATCACACCCGACATGGATCTCAGCAGTGCATGCCAGCGCCTCTGGCCGGGGCCCGTCAGGCCAGGATCATGCAGAACATTTGTCCAGAGGCCTTGTCACTGGACCATGCAGTCTCTAGCAACGGCAAAGGCACAGCTCTCGAGCAAAGACCACTGAGGGTGCTCATTGCCGGTGCGGGCATTGGTGGCTTGGTTTTGGCCGTTGCTCTCCTCAAGAAGGGTGTAGATGTCACCGTGTTTGAGCGCGACATGACTGCCATCCGTGGAGAGGGGAAGTACCGTGGGCCCATCCAGGTGGGGTCTAGGGGGCTTGGCTAGCCTGCAGCTGTTTAGGAAGCCCCATTTAGCAGTTGTGTAAGAGCCAGCAAAATGCTGGCACCTGCCAGTGAGTCATATCCTCTATGCAATGTTGCTGCTCGCTGCTTCTTCGATGTCAGCCTGCAAGAACTCAAAAAAGTGCAGCAGAGGGCACTGGTTCTGTTGAACGTGTGGAAGCTGCAGTGCACGAAGCGATAGCTTTACTGGCTGCAACCTTCAACAGCAAGCTACGGACAATACTGTTGCCTTGCAGGTTCAAAGCAATGCGCTTGCTGCTTTGGAAGCAATTGACGCTGAAGTGTGTAACCAGGTCCTGGCAGCGGGCTGCATCACTGGCGACAGGATCAATGGACTTTGTGACGGAGAGACTGGAGACTGGTAGGGCAGCAACCTGCCTCCTTTTGGCATGTGCTACGTGCTTTCTTGGGTGCTGCATGTTGGCGTGCTTGTGGGACGTCAGCATGGGTTTATTGCTAATGCTGGTGAAGGTGGCATGTGGCACTTTCAGTGCCCGAGTTGACAGTGTGTAATCACTCTTACATCTCACTCATTCAGTCATTTGGCAAAGAGATTTTGAGCGTTGCGCCTGCTTTGGCAAATCGCTCTTGCTGTTTGCCATGAGCCTGTTTGGCTGGGATCAGGGGGTGCTAAACAACAGCGAGTTGAGCAATGCAATGCCTTTGCTGCCAAACATGTCTTGAAAGCTATTTTCAATTTTGTGGAGCTCCCTGAATGTTTTGTGTGGGTAGTTCAGGTGTTATAGGACTATACACAGCCCTGAGGCAGTGATCTGCACCAGTCAAACGCTATGACGTCCTGTTCATGCACCTTGTGTGGTTGGGCGCCTGCATGCTGGAAGCAACTGTGGCTTGCTCTTACCCATCCACAGGTACATCAAGTTTGACACATTCCACCCGGCAGTGGACAAAGGCCTGCCAGTCACACGCGTCATCAGCAGGATCACACTGCAGGAGATTCTCTCAGACGCGGTAGAGCGCCTAGCAGGCAAGCGTGTGATCGAGAACAGCGCAAATGTTGTGGGATTCGAAGAGGTGAAGGATGCTGCTGGCCGGGCGGCCGTGAGGGTCACTCTTGAAGATGGAAGGACAGATGAGGGAGATCTGCTGATTGGAGCCGATGGCATCTGGAGCAAGGTGGGTTGCTGTAGGGCTGAGTTGGCAAGATGATGATTATTTCTGCATATCTGAATCCTGCTGTTTGTCTGCCTGGAAGGAGGCGGCAGAGGGACACAATATTTGGCACAAGCTGCTAAAGCAGCGTACTGTTAGCGCCCAGCAGAGCATGCAAAGTGTTGCATGAACCCGCAATCTGGTGTGTGGCAGTTGTGAACACTGTAGTTACGTCTTTCAATCTACAGGCGGTCTCAATGTGCTCACCAACAGCGGGAAAGTGACAGTGAGTGTTCATACCAGAAGGAGAAAGCTCAAGGAGTTGAAAGGGTTTAATTCAAGGTGTTATAACGTTCAACATGTATTCTATATGCAGGTTCGCCGTGAGATGATGGGAGCTACCAGTCCTGTATACAGTGGGTACACCTGCTACACTGGCATCAGTGATTTCACCCCACCAGACCTTGAGATGGTTGGTTACAGAGTCTTCCTGGGCAATGGCCAGGTGAGTGAGGAAGCAAAAAGCGCAGCGCTGTTCTTATGCTGTAGTGGATCTGTGTGCTCTACTGTGGAGTGCTGTGGGTTATTGGCAGTTCCAATCCAGCGCTAGTGGGAGAGCAAGGGATTAGGGGGATGCAGTGTGAAGTGGTGCCAGTAGTTGACCATGGCACTGGTGCTAGAAGGCTGTTATCAAGTGCCGGCAGTCCAGATGGCAATGGCAACAGGCAGCCAGCACCTGCATCAACTAGCTTAACAAAGCTTGTAATGCAGTGTAGCATGCAGGCAAATAAGGTAGCACAGCTGCGCATCCACCAGCTGCTGCAGCAAAGGCGTCAGCTTCAAGTGCTCGTGTGTCTGTTGTTTGCTGTGTTTGCTTGAGCCAACTTTGCTCAGCCCACTCAGCAACCACAAGGCTATCGCGTACTTTGTGCGCAGCAAGTACGCAGTCACACTTGCAGGTAGCACCAACTTGTGTTCGTTGGTGCCCCTCGTGCGTGATGAGGCACAAACACACACAACTTGGTGCTACCTGCCAGTATGATTGCATAGTTGATCGGTTATGATCCCCTCTTCATGAGCTCATCTTTTCCAACAGTGCAGCTGGCTGTAGAAGCCAGCAGTGGTTGAGCCTCAGCGTCTTTGCTGCACCCTTGACTGCATTTGGCTATTCTGTCAACAGGGCAACCAACGCTCAGTGTTTCTGTCTTGCCTTTTTTTCGCAGTACTTTGTGAGCAGTGATGTTGGTGGTGGCAAGCAGCAGTGGTATGGCTTCCACAAGGAACCTGCTGATGGAGTAGACCCCCCAGGGAAGACCCGCAAGGAGCGACTGCTGGAGATCTTTGGTCACTGGTGCGTCACTAACAACATTGGTAACCGTCTAGTCAGCAAAGGAAGGACAGCGGGATGAACAGGGTTGCTCATCCTCTGGATGTTAGTCGTCCCTGTCGATGCTGCTATGCAGCAGTGTCGCCAGCAGCTGTGGGTGCTTTGATCGTGTATGTGTACATGTTATTGGAAGCGAGCGGAGCATTTGGGCAGTGGCTGGAGGGGCGGGGGAGGCCTATGAGGTCAAGCCTGCCTGCCAATCTGCTGCTTGCTTCCATCACCACTGCTAGCTGAGGTCAGCTGACATTGCCCACCTCATGATTGCTGGGGGCCTCGCAGTGTCTCATCCAGGGCCAGCTACTGCAGCTGGCACATGACAGGCAGGCAGGCAACAGCTTTAGTTGGACATTGTACCCACTATATTGCACGTATCCAAGCTTTGCAGCTGCTGTCGTTGCCAGCTTTGCTGTCATTGACATTGATTCTGTCTCATCCTGCAGGTGCTCGGATGTCACAGACCTGATCAAAGCAACACCTGAGCAGGACATCCTGCGCCGTGATATCAGTGACAGGCCCCCCATCTTTAGCTGGACTCGTGGCCGTGTTGCTCTTCTGGGTGATAGTGCACACGCAATGCAGCCAAATCTGGGGCAGGGCGGGTGCATGGCCATCGAGGATGCCTTCCAGTTGGGTCAGGATATTGAGGCCGCTATGAAGAAGGTGATTGAATTGTCAATTCTTTCACACTGTTTCATTGCATCAGATGTCATGCAGTAACACCACAGAACTTGGTGAAGCAGGCTTGCGTCAGCTTTCTGCCTTGTGCATACCTGCCGTCCTGGTGGAACTTCTCCAGAGGACACCGATTGGTGGCGAGGGGCTATGCCGTGGTATGTTAGCATCCTGCAGATCATGGTGCACTGTTTTGGTTCGGTTGTGTAGGTTGATGGCAATGCTGACTCACTGGATGTCCCGGCTCTTTGGAAGACTTATGAAGCTGGGCGGCTTGTGCGTGCAGCTGCTATCCATGGCATGGCACGTGAGTGATGCATCAGCTGTACCTGGAGCAGCAGCGGCAACACTTCTGGCAATGCGCCCTATGAGCCATTGCCCCAACGACTCCTCCTTGACTAGTCAGCTCGCACATACTATACAACTCTTGCTCGATCTGCCTGGGATTGGCAGCATATCAGTTGATGCTGTTTTGGCAGGTGTTGGGTCTGCATCCGCTGCGTTCACAAGCACAAGCTGTACAGCTGTGATCATACCAGGCGGCAAGCATGGTGTCTTGTACACAGCCCACTTCTCTTCACCTCCCCCCCCCCCCTTCACGCAGCATTGACCACCGCACTGGTGTTCATTTCAGCAGCAGCGGCTGAGATGCCTGCATCTTATTTTTTCCACGTACAGGTTTCGCTGCCATCATGGCGTCCACCTACAAGGCCTATCTGGGTGAGGGCCTCGGGCCCCTGGAGTGGATCAAGCAGTACCAGATCCCACATCCTGGCCGAGTCATCGGCCGACTGGTCCTGCACCTGACCATGCCTGGGGTTCTGGGCTGGGTTTTGGGAGGAAACAACTCACACCTGGAGAGGGCCAGGCCAAGCAGCTGCAGGATCGAGGACAGGCTGAAGGTGAGACTTGTACAGAGACATTGAGAAAAGAAAACAATACCAGCCCTAGGTAGGGGCTGCAGATACACACACTCTCTTGTGATTGGTGCTAATCAAGTAAGCTCATTGACAGCCTGCGTTTATCTGTCTCAAGCGTGCTGAGGTGTGCTGAGCAAGTGCGCTGCTGTGCGTTGTGCTGTTGTGCAGATCTTCAGCGAGGCGGACTTTGCCACTTTCATGCGCGACGACCGAGAGCTTCTCCGAGCTGCACGTGCCCGCTGGATGCTCCTCTGTGAGCGTGAGCCCACCTGTGACAGTGTAGACGCCACCAGTAACACTGAGGCAAAGGGCATCTACCTCAGCAGTGAGCCGGCGTTGATCGGCAGCGCTGAAGATGCTCATCTGCTGGTGGCTGATAGCGCTGCTGCTGAGGAACATGCTAAGGTCTGGAGAGAAGACAACGGGGACTGTTACATCCAGGTCAGCTTGCACTGGCCAGCGTGGCTGCGGTCACTTTTGTGATACACCGCTCGTTCCTTGTTCGTAGTCCAGGCAGTGTGCTGTGGGGTTCTGGGGTGGTCTGCCTGCCTAGCCTATGCGTTTCACCTGGGTTATATCACTGGATTCTGCACTCCTGGAGCACGTCTGGTTGCAGAGTAACCTTCCACAGCTTGCTGCTCTGCCTGTTTCCAACAGTTGACGACCCCGCCTTCATCTGACATCTATCCCTACAACTACTTGTTTGACAAGCGTTGATGCAGCTTATGAAGGCAACTGCTGCACTGCCACGATGCAACTCCTCCAATGCTTTGATGTCCTGCCCTCATTCTCATTTGCAGACGCTCCCTGGCAGTGCTCCTACCTGGTTGAACGGCAAACAGCTGCGCACTGGCGAGAAGCACTTACTGCTGCCCCAAGACGTGCTGGAGTTCGGTGCTCATCCCGCCAGTGAAGTCTTCAAAGTGAAGATGCAGCACATCAGTCTGGAAACTGGTGGCTTGAATGGCAAGGCATACACTGTGATTCCTGTGGGCCACCAGAGCAAGATTCCCTCACCGGTAGCGGCTTGAGCCGGGCAGTGTTGACATTGTTTGGGTTTCGTAAACGCTGGTTGATAACAGCTCACTGACAGGTCTCTTTTCCTTTTGCTTTTGTGTTTCTTTTGTGCTGACGAGTGCATTTGCTTGAGGAGTGCGGGTGCGCTAGACATGCGCACCCTATGCCAGCAGCTGTGTGCAGTGCTGTGCTTTGAGTACTACATCTCTGGGTGCATTCTGACCTTGTACTTGTGATGGCTGAGTGTGCCAATAATTATACGCTTGTAAGTGTGTCGGCCAGGGTGAGTGGTGTGTATGTAGAGGAGCCCTGAAAGGAGTGTTGGATATCATCAATGAAAGTGTCTGTGTTCTGGCATACTCCCTCTGTTGTTTGCTTGATCGGTATGTGAGTGATTATGATCTTGCAATGCCTGTTTTCAGGATTACAGCAAGTAAGCATCTGCCTCCAACTTTCAAGGTACTTGGCTTTGGCTTGCAGTGTACTTGTTATAACCTGAAGTGCCTCACCAGACGCATCACTGCTGTGGGGCGCAGCCACTTGCATGATGCTCCTGTGGGTGATGTTCTGGCAGTTCACGCGCTTGACTCATCCGTATTGGCTGTGGTGGTTCAGAGCTTGTCACTGTATGTCACTATAGTTGTTGCCCTCGTATGCGGCTGTTGTTTTCAGCTGCTGTGGACTGTGGCATGTCTGTGTGTGGTGCATCCTGGATGCACAGTCACAGGCTCTTGCTTGTTTGTCAGTGTCATTCACTCTGATTCTCTGTGGTACATGCAGTGCAGCCTTGCCCAGAGTGCCGGCACTGCTGCACAAGTGCTCCATGGCAAAAGCGCTTCAAAGGCATGCCACGAGTGTTGTACATAGCTTGCGTTACTGATATGTGCTGGGGCCAAACAGATGCATGCCTGGACTCCTATAGAGCAACACCTCAGCCAACTGGCAATTGCCCCGTATGGCAATCACAGCAAGCATTACTGGCTGGCCACCAGGTTTGCTTGGAGAGTAACTGGGTTTCTAGCAGTGAGACAGACAGGGAGGTGTGTGAATGAGCCACCTGTTTGCAGTGATAGGGTTGTTGGTGAACACGCCACAGCGTGCTTTGAGATTGCCACAGAGATGGTGCAATGGTGATAGGTTTTCGCAAAGTGGGGTTCAGTGGGGTTCAAAGAGGGTGAGATCCAGTAACAAGCAGGACAGAGCTTCTCTTGTGTTGGCTAGTCCAGCATGGTGTACTTTTGCGGGGCGAGGAAGGGGTGGGGAGTGTTGTGTACGTAGGACGGCTGAAACCTTGGTCGATGCACCACCTGTTTATTGAAGTTGTATGCTGATGCGCAGCAGTACAGCGCTTAAAGTTACAGTACCTTTGAGGTGACCTGTTGTGAAGTTTTCGTCTGCAGTACCATGAAGTATCAGCGGGCAGCGGTGTTGTCGTGCCCCGTTACAGAAGGGGAATGGTCAAAGTCAAACAGTTCTTGGCAGGGTTTTTGGGTGAACCTGCCTGCTTTATCAACTCCTGTTGTATCCTGTGTTGTCACCATCCGCACAATGAGCCACCTTATATGTTGTTTGCTGTTTGTGAAGTCCTACTTTCGAATTACCTCCCTGATATCTGCATGTATCCTGCTGTGCCTGCACTTTGTAGTGCAACTTGGCCAGTGCACTGCACTTGTGTGCAGGCTTTGAGACACAAAATGTATGTAGCCTTTTGCAGTAGTCTGAACATCAAGGTGTTGAGGTTGGTCCCTGGGGTTGGCTGCAGAAAGCAGTCTGCTGCTGATTGCTACAAAGATGTTCATCAATTGACCTTGGGGCTTGCCTGCAGAATTGTTTGTTGTGCGTCTGTTAGAGCAATGTTGCATTTTGGGCGGTGGTTTGTTTCGTGTCGATATACTGGCAGGCTGGTAAGACCATGGGCCATGGATGTCACATGGAAGGGCTCAGAGTTTACGTTCCGCAGCGGGACGGTCTAGGATTCTTAAGCTTGTCATCTGGACCCTCAGGGTCAAGGGCCTTGACCTGTCCCGCTTGCTGATTCCACCTGTTGTGTTCCACCATAATGGCATCGGCGGCCAACAGGTGGAATCAGCAAGCGGGACACTGGCAAGTCAAGGGTCCAGATGACAAGCTTAAGAATGATTGTGGCACGTGCATGACTGGTTGCCACATCTTCAGTGGCCGCCACTGAAGATTCAGGCCGAGGTACCATGTAACAATGCTGTGATCTTCATCATCTGCAGACAGCTGTAGCTCACATACGTTCGGCTGATTCATGAACTGTTTCAACAAATATCTCAACTTACTCGGATGATCTGATGCCTTGAGTAAAGCATGCAATGTTGCCAGGATGCTCAGAATCATTTAGAGGTATGGCATACCATGCGAAACGGCCCGTTTCAAGTTGACCAACTCATGAGAAACATATAGTCCGATTACATGGGGATCATCACCATGTATTGCAAGCCTTCATGTCAGCAATCTGGGGCACTTTGAAGTGATCCGCCCTCGATCGGATTACATCGTTGGGCCCTTGCATCCAATGCCATCAAGTTGGCTTTCCCGGAAAGTCCTCCGGAATGGCGAACTCCATGCCAGTGGCACCGAGGCTCGGGGAGAGTCTCTTCATGCCATTTGTTAGAGTCGCGAACCACGTGGTAAAGTCGCGAAGCACGCTGCCAGTTGCACTAGACCCATCCGATGGCTCAGTGATGCGCCATCCGATGGCTCAGTGATGGGCCATCACTGAGACGTCTCAGTGACGGGCCGTCTGACGGGCTCAGGCTGAGCCCGTCAACCTCAGGGAGTCCCCCATAGGGTTAAGTTCGCCCTCTGGGAGAAGTGCCTCCAAAACTACTGCGGTCCGTAGTGGCTACTGGTCGGTGACTCATACTATGAGTGGGCCATCGCCGGCAAGTTGGGCCGGTCTAGTCAACTGCTCAATGAGCAGCTAGACTCTCTTGAAGTGACTTTCACAGCATACACTGGCAGTTCCTTTCAGCAGACAGTGCTGAGGCCTCTTCTGGCAGCAACGCTGGGCTGGGCCAGCACTCTCACTGAGACCTCTGGCAGAGTGCGGCAGCCTGTGGCACAGCAGTGCTTTAAAGAACTTCTCCTAGTCTGCTGCAAGTCTTGCGCCCGCAGGGCAAGCCTTGCCACGGTGGCACCCTTCAAGTCATAAGTTACACGAGTGTAACCCGCCCGTTAGCGAGCCAAGTACAGGCTCATTGGGCATAGCACAGTATTTGATCACAGTAGGTATACACATACAGCAAGCTCATTTGAGCCAGTTGTTCAACAACCAGGATTGGTAGATGGCGGGTACTGCATGTCGCCCCATCGCCTCACCTACCCTCAATCACTAGGCTGTAGTTTTAGCTGACCTTCAAGGGTGACTCTTGGAAGGTCTGCAGACCAGTCGTAGCCTATAGCGGCGCTGAGAGTCAGTGAGCCACTCTGTGCCTGCAGTCGGCGATCCCTGTGATGTTAGTGACATCCGATGTGCGGCACTGACATACTGGCAGCATCAGTAATGCCATCAACAGTCTTGGCTAGCCGCTGTTGTCAGTCACATCATATTGCCACCAAGGCCCCCTACCACCATTTCCACTGGTGGTAGGGTGCCCTTTCAGTGATCATTGCCAATCCATTTGGCAATCTGGTCATCAGATGATCAGATTAGAATGCCATGGATTGCCAATCCTGCATGCATGAAATGAAGCATGACCCAGTGGGCACAAGCACCCATAGTATTCTTGAATTGACTTCAACACCGATGGCATGACCAGCTCTTCATGAAGTACCAATATAGTAGTTTTAGTGCCAGCATGATCCGTCATGCATGACGATCCGTAATGCATGACGGTCCGTCATGCATGGCCCATATGCATGTACACATGTGCTGCATGGCTCAATTCCTTTCTTTTACATGTGTCCAGGTTGATCTGTTGAACGACATTTGAGTTCGGCAATCCCCACAGTTCAAAGTTCCAATGTCTGTTTGGCCGTTCTACGTATTCCGTGCCTGGAGGGTAAGCATAACTGCAGCTGTGACTACTGACCTGACAGGCAGGTAGGCCAACAGGCAGGCCAACTAAGCATGCGGTTTATGCAGTCCAGCGGCCTGTAAATCTCCTTGTAGAGCTATACACCTTTCAAATAATCACATCAGTGATTCACTCAAGAGTTAAATGACCTACAAAAGCATTGTGAGGTTTCGAAGTTGAGCATCACCGTGCGGAACAGCGCAGTCTTGTCAAGTAGCGCCATTATGGCCAGCAATGGAGACAGAAGGAATATTTTGGTATGTGTTGATGAAAGTGCATCGAGTGACAAGGTGTTTGAGTACTGTGTGCAGCACTTCTACAGGCCAGGTAGGTGCTCTGCAGGCACCTAGGTGTTCTATGTGCCCCGCGTTCAGCCGATGCCGGAAGGCCTATCGGCAAATGAGATGCAATATGCTGGTTTTCAGGCGATGTAGTGAATATCCTGCACGTGATAGCACCCAGCAGGACGCTGGTTGTCAACCCAGACATGGGCCTTGAAGGGGTAATTGAAGATGACGAAGAGACCAAGCGCAAAGTGGTACGTAGGACCACAGTCACAATTGTCCTGCAGCGTAACCTTCACGCTTTGAGGCTCGTAAGGCTTACAGTGCATGATCAGTGGCCTCAATAGCAATTGCCGCTATACTATAGAAGGCGCATCACTGCATTTATTGATACAGCAGCTAGCTGACCATCAGCACGCTCCATTGCAGGTTGCAGCAGTTGGTGCCGCTGAATCTGCATCTCTGCATACTGCACTATTGTTTCATATTGCAATGATGCGCTTTTGAAAAAAACTAGCCTGTGTATGCTACACAAGCGTGTGCAGGCATTCTTACTCCTGTGCTGCTTTAACCAGCTGGCGATACAATCACTGGGGCATGCAGGCCACGTTACCCAACGGCTGCTTCTGCTGCCAGCAGTACAAGATATAACCTATGAAGTGTATGTCTCCATGGTGCAACTAGCTGCTGCAGTGCCATGTCTTCACCTTGCAAACACCAACTGCTCTTTATCACCTCAGCAATCTGGATTGACTGTATGCAGGAGGAGCATGCTCAGGAGTTCATCAGAGACAGGTTTGAGAAGAGGCTTGAAACTCTCAAGGTGAGGCAGCGCACTTCCTAAGACAGCTTGCGAGGAGCCAACTGCTCGTTGAAGCTGCACACAATGCAGCAGTGCTGATGGCCCTGGTCTGATGCAAAGCAGCAGCAACAGCAGTGCCACATCGAGTTGTGTGTGCATATGTGTGGCCTGTTAAGCAGCAGCAGCAGCATCTGATGTGCAATGGCACAGTGCAGGATGACTGAATGCAGCAGCAGCCCGTTGACACTGAGTGGTACTAACACCAGGTGTGGTAGCAATGGTGCCCAGTCGGCCCAAAAGCTCTGTGCTGTCCTCTGTTGCATGCCTGCACCGGAAGGCACTGGACACCACAATGCATGCGCTAAACATTATATCAACAAACGTCTTTCAGGGTGTGCCACCGTGCTGAGTCAGCAGCAAGAATTGCTGCTGATGTGGCACACTACTACTGATATGTGGTATGAGGGCGGGCAGTCTGAGACTGCTCTGCTTGAAGTTATTGTGTGCAGTGGTTGTCTCACAACCCGTCTACGCCTTGAAGGCGTGTCACTGGAATGTGGTGTGTTAGAGTTTTGGTCAGCTAAAACTACAGCCTAGTGATTGAGTGTAGGTGAGGCGATGGGGCGACATGCAGTACCCGCCATCTACCAGTCCCGGTTGTTGAACAACTGGCTCAAATGAGCTTGCTGTATATGTATACCTACTGTGATCAAATACTGTGCTATGCCCAATGAGCCTGTACTTGGCTCGCTAACGGGCGGGTTACACTCGTGTAACTTACAACTTGATACCGCACTGTGCAGGTTGGGCGCTCAGCAGCATAAATTCTTGCTGCTGAGCACCCAACCTGCACAGTGCTGTATCAGTAGTCAGTTGGTTACCGTTAGTACTTACAGCACAGATCAGGTCTCGGAAAGGACCCTGTCTTGATGGGGGCTCTTTCCATTGCCTGATGTATTCTGTGAGTTGCTCGCCTCAAGATCAACCAAGTCTGCTTCACTCTAAAGTGGTTTATCAGCAGCTGTGTGGCAGAATGGTTTCCTGTTGCTATGACATCCACCAGTGCTGCAGCACATGGGCCTAATGCAAAAGCCCAAGCGCACACAGACCAACTACCAGCCTGCATGAGTCACAGTGTGTTTTGACAATGAGTGCAGACACATAGCAAGCTTTGCTCAGGCACTGAAATTTAATCCTTAGTACTAGTAAGAGCTGGCAGAATCCCAACGTTCAGTGACTCATGAAGGGTTACAAAATGAACCGCCATATATGCTCCTGTGCAACACAAGTATTAGCAACTTGATCATGCCAAGCACATGTCCACCTGTTTGCTTGTGTCGCAGATCCCTTTTCAAGTTGACATAGTCAGAGGATGTGTGGACAATGACTCCATCGGTGCCCTGGTGTGCAGACGTGCTGAGCAGATGGAAGCCGTGGCAGTGCTGATGGCAAAGCATTCCCGAGGTCCAATCAAGGAGTTTTTCATTGGAAGTGTCACTAATTACGCCGCACATCACTGCAAACAGCCAGTGCTGGTGCTGCACTGCGATTAAACAGCAGAAGCAGTAGCTGCCACCGGGGATTGACAGTGTGCAAAGGCAGCATACCACCCATGGCTGACAGCACAGTGTCCAGGTCAGCATGCTGGTCCCATAGGCTGTTGTGCATGTGTGCAGGCCCTTGTATCCAGCACCACAGGCTGTGGTTGACACACAGCACCTCACTCAGACCAGTGATTGCTGTAGTGCACTGATGCAGGTTTGAACCTGCAGCAAGATTATTCGGCTACAGTGTGCCACACTAGCTGGTGGCTGTGTTCCTGGTTGACAACTGCTGCAGGCCTTGTGCAGTGCGCGTTCTAATGCTGCAAAACCAGTTTGTGGTATGCTGTGTCCTACAAATATGATCTTTGGCTGTGCAGCCTGTAGCAGCAGCATCTTAGCAAGCTTGATCACCTCAGTACCTCATAACAGACAAGCGCTGGCTTGCACTGCTAGCAAGGTGTTAAACGCATTAGTGGTAACTGCTGCGGTACATGTGTACTGTTGTCTTGACACTCCTAAAGCTGCAGCATTCAAACAAGAGCATGCTGTAAAGCCTACCATAGCGGCTATTCCTCTACAGCAAGCTGCTCCGCTCTCAATTGCTATACCTTTGTGCCAATGAATATGCTCGCATTTTGCATCTTGGCTGATGCTGGGTGAGTAGTGTCAGTCGCAGTCGGTCATTGCTGATACAGCAGCTGCACCTTTCACTAGAAGCAGCATGTTTGCCTCTTGTGCGGCGCACTCAGCGTGCTGCTGAAACATATCATCTGAGTTATAGCTCGTGTTTGGTCTCTTGCCTGGACTAGCTGCAGCGTTGTGTTGAGGACCGAATACCATTCACTGCATGGTAGGTTGGGCCTTGTATCGGGCCTTGTATCACTGTGCAGCAGAAGTGGTGCATGAAAGTGTAACAGATGCGTCATGACAGACCAGCACCAAGCCAAGTCCATTTTGTCTCTGGTGCCTGCAACTCTGCACCCAACATGTGGCCTGCAGATCGCTACAAGGAGCAGCAGGTGCTCGGTGAGGAGTTCGTCTTACTTCACAGTGCAGCTCATGATAAGTGTTTGATTAGTATAAACCTTTAATAAGCTCTAAGTGAGCTTCAGAGGCTGTTTAGCGGAGATCGGAACACGCGGGTCTGAAGGGTTCAGCAATTGAATTCGCTCCCGCTTAGCTACTTCAGGGGCCTTATGCTCGCTACCTGGCCTTAAGTCTGACACCACAGTGCGTTCTGTGCGTTCTTGCTCAAGTAGACATTCATAAAAGCTCTCTCTTCGCTTCGTAAGCACTCAACAAACATGAGGGAAATCGTCCACATCCAGGGTGGTCAGTGCGGTAACCAGATCGGTGCCAAGTTCTGGGAGGTGAGCATAGCAAACGATATGGATGATTTGGAGCACCAGCAGCCCGCAGCGACGTGGTCAGCGCATGGCGTTTGGTGCTCTGGCGCGTCTTCCACAGCAGTGGCTTGACCGGTGCTATCTAACCCTCAAACGCTTCGTGTCATTCAGGTGGTATGTGATGAGCACGGTGTGGACCCTACAGGCACCTACCACGGTGACTCTGACTTGCAGCTGGAAAGGATCAACGTGTACTTCAATGAGGCCACAGGCGGTAAGCAGCTATTTCCATATGCTGAGACGGCATACTACAGGGTCTTTTGCAAGCAGTTGTTTGAGCAGTCGAAGGGCAGGGATGGTGCACAGCTCCCGGTCAGCATTTTATGGGCACGCACAGCTTGCAGCCGTTCAGTATAACGTGTGTACATTCAGCAAAGATATTTGCTTTGTTTCTGCTACTGCCGTGCAGCATACGTAGCCTCAGTTTGAGTCTACTTATCCCGCCTTGTCAAAAAGCACGACTTCGTAGAGCCTATATATATCTAGAATGCGATATGTTTGCTGTCTGTTGATTATTGCTTCAGGTCGCTATGTGCCTCGCGCCATCCTCATGGACCTTGAGCCAGGTACCATGGACAGTGTGAGGTCAGGCCCATATGGTCAGGTGTTCAGGCCAGACAACTTTGTGTTTGGCCAGACTGGTGCTGGTAACAACTGGGCTAAGGGACACTACACTGAGGGTGCTGAGCTGATTGACTCTGTGCTGGATGTTGTCCGCAAGGAGGCTGAGTCATGTGACTGCCTTCAGGGTGAGTGCTGTTCAGGGTATGATGTGGCAGCAAGCATTTTCTGCAGCACCTTCAGCCCCCACACCTGCACATGTTCTCAGGCATATGCTGTAGGTAGCTCTCAGTCCTTGAGACCCACAGGGTGTGCAACAGCTGACCTCAGCTGCAGCCAGAACAGTGGCCAGTTTTTCCCTGTGGTGGCTTGCCATTACTGCATGTTATCTTTTGCCTGCGGTACAGCAACTTGCCAGCAGCATCCTCAGTTAAACAAGGCCATGATGATGCTTACATGTGCATGCACCATGTTGTGCTGTGCAGGTTTCCAGGTCTGCCACTCCCTGGGTGGTGGAACTGGCTCAGGTATGGGCACTCTGCTGATCTCCAAGATCCGCGAGGAGTACCCTGACCGCATGATGCTCACCTTCTCAGTTGTTCCCTCACCCAAGGTGTCAGACACAGTTGTTGAGCCCTACAACGCCACCCTGTCAGTCCACCAGCTGGTTGAGAACGCTGATGAGTGCATGATCCTTGACAATGAGGCTCTGTACGACATCTGCTTCCGCACCCTCAAGCTCACCACACCCACCTTTGGTGACCTCAACCACCTGATCAGCGCCGTCATGTCAGGTGTCACCTGCTGCCTGCGTTTCCCTGGTCAGCTGAACGCTGACCTGCGCAAGCTGGCTGTCAACCTGATCCCCTTCCCTCGTCTGCACTTCTTCATGGTGGGCTTCTCACCCCTGACAAGCCGCGGCAGCCAGCAGTACAGGGCCCTCACAGTCCCTGAGCTCACCCAGCAGATGTGGGATGCCAAGAACATGATGTGCGCAGCTGACCCCAGGCACGGCAGGTACCTGACAGCCAGTGCCATGTTCCGTGGCCGCATGTCCACCAAGGAGGTTGATGAGCAGATGCTCAATGTGCAGAACAAGAACAGCTCATACTTTGTTGAGTGGATCCCCAACAATGTCAAGTCCAGCGTCTGTGACATCCCACCCAAGGGCCTGAAGATGTCAGCAACCTTCATTGGTAACTCAACAGCAGTGCAGGAGATGTTCAAGCGTGTGTCTGAGCAGTTCACAGCCATGTTCAGGCGCAAGGCTTTCCTCCACTGGTACACTGGTGAGGGTATGGATGAGATGGAGTTCACAGAGGCCGAGTCAAACATGAACGACTTGGTGTCCGAGTACCAGCAGTACCAGGATGCCTCAGCAGAGGAGGAAGGCGAGTACGACGAGGAGGAGGAGGCAGCATAGATTGATTCAGCACAGTGTGTGTCTGGGTGCTGTCTGCTGCTGTTTGTTGTTGCTGGCCTGCTTGCTATGTATTGTGAGCTAGCAGCTGCTGCCGTTTGCAGCAGTTTGCTACTTCTACTACTACAGATATGACTGATTGTGGGTATGTGTTTTGACATGACTTCAGGCAGCAGGGTAGTATGTGATGTATACTAATACCTGTACGCCTTGTATAGTTGGCAGCACAGTCTGCATTGGCCTGCAGCTTTGCTCTCATCATGTGCTGGTAGCATTGGTGGAGTATTCGACACAGGTGCAGGCGGAGGATCACAATCTGGTGGTCTGAACGTAACATCTGTTGTTTGTCATATTGCATTCTTTGCTCCATTCAGCACTTTGTCAGAGCAAATGATACGGTTTCTTGAGTGAGAATATGCAGTCCTGCATACTGTAATATATGTTTGTCCGGCATCATGATTTTGAGGTCCATGCAGTGCAAATTGCTCTGTCCAGGCGGCTTCAAATATTTCCGGCTGTTCATGCTTGCAGCAGCGCTTTGTGCAAGCCGCTTGTGTGACACAGTGCAGGCCAGTGGCATCCTGTAGCTATGATATGTGACACATCAAAACAGTCACTGTTGATATAATGGCCGATGATAGCCGATGAGCACATGATATAAGCCGATGATATGATGGCCGAAGATAGCTGGATGCAAAATATTTCAGGAGGTTCTAGTTAATCCACTGAGTACCTTGCTCATCCTACACAGAGATACACGGTACACACTGACACTGTCGTAGTGCGGTTTGGGGCAGCAACTTGCTGCAGCACAGCCACCATGCAACGGTGCAAGCCTGGTAGAAATTACCCTTCAGCCATAGCAATCCTGCCATCGGCCATGCGCCCCACTGGGGCTGAAGTTCAGTGCAGTTGGGCTGAGCTTGCCCGGCAACTGCTCAGTGGCACTGGCAGGCTGCAGCACTGACTGGATGCACCGTGTATTCAGTTGGTGCCACCAAGTTGGTGCACTGCACTAAAGCGGTTGTACCGCACATAAATGAGTGCCACTTGAATAAGGCCCAGAGGGCAAATCAAGTTGATTAAGTTAATTTGACTTCAGTCAAAGCCAGTGCCGAAGCTTGGCAAGTTGCCAAACTGGCCGGACCGCCTGGGTACGGTGCCTTGGTTCTGCCGCGGACCCCAGTGAGGTCGGCCTGAGGCTGGCCGGCGCGGCTCCCAGAGAGCTGAGCTCTGAGTTAGCCACGGGCTCGGACAGTCAGTCCGACTGATATGCGGAATAGTAGGGTGCACTATTGGTAATAGTCCGAAGCGGCTTCTATTCCCACGCTGCCAATAGTGTTTCCATAAAGGTAGTAGCCACTGCGCCGCAGTGCCACTGGATGGCCAGTGGCAGACAGTAGCGGAAGAGCTTCTAAGAGTTTCAAAGTACTGAGTACTCAACGTAGCCTGACATGCCTGCTTCCGGCCATAATCTGGCGGCAAGTGCGCACTGCAATGCCGATGGCACAAAAGTGCTATAGCTGCATGGTAGCAAAAATGAATATTACAACTGTGATCATGCTCACAAAGCAGCTGGGCTGCTGAAATGGTTTCAGACCGGCAGCGCATTGCCAGGTTGATGTGGGTCACAGGCGCCCTGCCAGGGGCCGCCCTGCCAGGGCGGCCCTGCTCCAGAGCCACACAACATGATAGCTCACTGGGCCGCCCAGTAGCGGTATCTCAACATCCCGAGCCGGAGTCTGACAAACACAGCTCATTGACGGCATCATGATTTCGATTGTCTCAAACCAAGTCACTCCCAACAACATTCACCCCTGCACTGTCTGCAGCATGTCTAGAGCCAGCCGGCACTGACATCAAGGCTGCTGCCTCTGTCTCTGATGCTGCTGCTGTCACCACCCCTGTATCATCTGCAGGCAGCGGGTGCCACCCGCGATACTGCCTGTATGTCAGGGGCCCACAGCACAGTGCCTTCCAGCTTTGGTACAAGTTGATGGGGCTCCTGGCTCCAGGACAACAGGGAGGGCTGTCCCACAGGTGCTTATCAGTCAGCAAATCCTTTGTGGTGATGTCTGCAGCAACAAGCAGCACAAGATAACCCGGACAAGATTTGAAGCAGAAACACAACAACTCTACTCTTGACGCCACAGCAGCTGGAGCGACTCCAGCACCAGAGTATCAACAACAGCAGCATTGACACTGCCCACCGCTGCTGGACCAGGCAAGTGACAAGCTCTGTCTCAATCGCACTGTGTGCACACATCAGAGCAGCAAAGGTGCAACAAGGGCTCAGCAAGCTGTAAAAGGCTGCTGGATGCTCATCAGGCTGCCCCATTTGCCTCAAACGTACCTAGCAGTATAGACAGGCAGTGGCCTGTGCCAAATAGCAGCACCAAAGCATGATAGCCATACACCACAGCCAAGAATGTGATGAGAAAACTCTCAGTGCCCATCCACTTTCCTGGACTGCAGCAACACAGGGCAGCAGGCAGCCGACACTGGCATGTATTGGGCATGTTGAAGGGGGGTGAGGGGAGCTGGGTTTGTGTAGAAGTCTGCATAAGCATCAGCACTGGCCTACACCAGGAACTCATGGACTGCGGCATCCTTATGATCTTTCCTGACTGCACTCTGGTCAGATTTAGTCTTAAGGACTCTATAAGCATCATAAGCATGGGGTCTCGGGCTGTCAAATCTTCTGAAGCCTCCCCTGGCGTGAAAAAATATGTGAAAAAAAGCAGCCAGTTTGAAGTTAATCCAGACTGGTTGCTTTTTTACACATATATTGTCACGCTAGGGAAGGGCTTAACAAGCCACACTCACCTAGGCACTCCTCTTAATTGCAGATGCCAGATGGCACCCCCGAGCAGCAATATGCACCCAATCTGTGCTGATACCAGAAACCCAGCAAAGAACCTGTGATTCCTCTTTGCAATGCAGTTACCCACCACTGCACAATGATGATCCCAGTGCTCCTGATTAACAGCAGCAGCAGCAGCAGTGCAGCAAGTGCATGAATAGTATTGTTGCAGCTACACCTCTTTCGTCACCAGATTACCCTTTTGTCCCTGTGTGCCAATCACACATCTCACCAATGATACATTCATCAGTGATGCATGCAGGAAGCCACTCACACACGACTCTGTGTGTATGGCATACTGGTGTGTGACACATTAGTGATGCCTGCATGGGGCCCCTCACCGTGCATACATACTCCACAATATTGAACTATCTTTGCAATGCTGTGCAAGCCCACATGTCAAGAATGATGCATCCAATACTATGCCAGCATGGAGCCTGCCACCGAGATGATGATGCAAACTAAAGATGTCTGCATGGGCCCGCTCACCATGCATACACCACAATCCCCGCAATGATGCGACCTCGGTGGTCGCCATATTCGACATGTTGGGCAGTACTTTGCCACCCAAACATCTGGCTTGCTGTTGTGGCTGCATCTGAGCCATGTAGCACCTCTGGAGTCCCTTTGGTATATGAAGCCATCTGAGATGGGTAGGCCTGCATCTAGCTGCTGCACTACATCATCTGTGTAGCAGGACAGGTACCACAGGGCAGGAGTGAGGGAGATGCTGGTAGCTACAGGTGAACTCAACGTTCAGTTGCAGCAAGCGTTCAGCTGATGCCAGTGCGGTGCCGCCGTTGCCAGAAGGAATGAATGTCGAGGTTTCTAGCCCCATGCCGCCCTTTCCAGCCCAGATTCCCTGCCACTAATTGATCCTGCTATTGTATGACTATATGCACTGCTGATGGTACAATTGCAATATACTTTGGCTGCAGCTGCAGATGGCACCACACAATGAGATCTGCAGTGTGCGGTTGTTGTTGTCATATGATGTGCAGTGCACGTGTTTGTGCACTTTGAGTACCCTGTGAAAAGCATTAATGCTAAAAGCATGTATGGCTACAGCTGTAGAATACACCTATACTATTGCCACTAACCTGGTACTGCTGCTGGTGTGATAGCCCCTGGATCAGCTAGTAGGGTCAGCCATAGTCCCAAAATTGCCAAACCACTAGCTGTGCCGATTAGCAATTGATACCACCATGGCAAGCCCTTCACCCTGCATCAACGGACAATCGCGTAGACTACGGTGCTGATGTGGGCGGCGGCAACGTACACTTGAGCCGCTGGAGCTTGTTGCAACCACTAGTGCTTACCCCAGCAGGAAACCAGATGCTGCTATCAAGGCGATGTAGAAGGTCAACGCTGCGCAGACAGACAGCCCAGCAGTTAATGAATCGCATCATTGCATGACATGCACCTGGGACGCACCCCAGCAGCTGCTTACCCACTGGGCCAACAAATTCACTGGTCTTTATGTACAGCAGGTGGTTGCGCATCAGCCTGCTGCTAGTGCTCGGCAACTACCGCATCAATCAAGTTTGAAGGAAGATTATTCATGATCTGTGTCTGTGATCGTACATCGTGCGGGTGCACAGTGCAAGGGCGCGGGTGCTGTCTTGGTGTCCACGTGCTATATCCTTCTGCAGCGCAAATACATCGTTTTTTCGTCTCTGGCCCCTATAAGCTTGCCACTTGCGGTGCCACAGCGTCATGATACTGGAACGAGGTGCTGGCGAAATGTGACACAGCAGCAGGTGCCAAAGACTAGCCAACACTTGCGGGTGCGATTGCATACTTTTAAGGTCCCTGAGCCACCACAATAAATACATGAACGCCATGAGCGCGCCCAATGACAGCAGTGCCTTAACCAGTTACTTTTGAAGTTGTATGCTAGGGGTTGGAACCACTGTCTGGCAGACAATACAACCTGCAGAGCTCCATGCTGCCATTCATGGTGCCGTTGAGATTATAGTCAACAAGCAATTACTAGCCCAGAAGATGCCAGCATGCACATGCTCATCCATTCAAGTTTGAAGAGTATAGCCAGCTCCTAATAGGTGCTGATCATCAGTGATGATCTCTCATGCGGAGATCAGTAATGATCATTTCACAACCTACCACCAATTGACAGGCCCAGCTTGCATGCCGACTGTAAAAAGAATGTCCCACACACCTGACATCACTCTTGAAATCAAAAAGACGCCAACCATGACATGTCAAGCACAGAGGTATGTGCCGGAAATATGTACCCGCCGATCATGATGTCAACAGCCCAGCCACCTAGGCTGTATCAGCTATGGGTTGTGCACTTCAGGTTGCTGAGATCCCTGATTGCTGGCAGGTACGGCAGACATGAAACACCAAAGAGAGAATGGCCACTACAATCCCAACAGAGAAACATCAGCCTGGAAAGTATGGTTGCTGACTAGGTGGTGACAACTCCTTCGCTGCTCCTCGTCCAGCAGCTGAGGCCCTCCTATACAATGTCCTGTGGCTCAAAGCAGAACCCTTGTCACATCCGCCCCTCTACTTGTTGACGCGGTATTTCTTGGGTACATAGTTGTCAACATACATCTGAATAGCATCCTCAATAATGCGCCTAGCATGGCTAGCGCCTAGGAAATCATCCACTCGAACTTCCTGCATTTGATATATAAATGTCAATCTTACAATTAATTTTATCTCATGTAAACCTGAATCATACCTTGCAGAAGCATGCAGGAAGCACTTTATAGATACTGATCTTCATCAGACATCTGATTGACGATCAGCAGCACAGGTACTAGCTAGTCGGGCGGCAGCTTGAGAGTAATCATGGCCACATTGGGTTCAAATGCAACGCGACTATCAGCAGCCCCAACTAGCCTCTGCCTGCTGCCGTCCAGCAGTTCACTAGCTGCACAGCTTCAACTCCCAGAGTTCAAAAGTTTTAAACAGAGCAGGCAGGGTGTACGGTCACTCGGCTAGCAGTTTATGCATCACCATCCATAGAAGCAGCGCTGAGGAGGAACTATACTAGCATTGGTCAACATCAACCACCACACAGCAATGTCAAAGCCTGTAGAAACCTCCTGCCGACTGCTGCTGCAACCGTCAACAAACAGTTGTTCATATGCACCGATGAAGCTCATCCCTACCTTGTGCTCATTCTTCTTGTAGTCTTCGAAGAAGCTCTTGATTTCTGCCAGCCTGTGGGCCGGGAATTCACTGATGTCGTTGAAGTTCTTGAAGGCCGGGTCGTCACAGTGCACTGCAATCACCTTGTCGTCCTGTTCGCCCTGGTCCAACATGCGCATCACCCCAATGGGCTTCACCTGTTGATGGTTTTGATGGTGGTTTTGTGAAGTAATACAGAGTCAAAGGCAGCAAGGCGACAGAGACAGGCGTTTCAAAAAGCCAAGAAGCAAGAAAGGCATCTCAAGAAAAGGGACTGGCAGAAAGCAAAGCAGAGAGTGCATTAGACAAGCTGAATGGGTTTCCTGCCCAACAGGAGGAGGGGGATAAAGCAGCAGGACACCAGCTCTGGCTTCTTCCTTCTTCTCATCCTTTCTTCTTCTCATCCAGAAGAGCCACAGGCACATCAACACGACACACAGCTTTTGTGCTGCTGCTGCTGCTGCTGCTGAAACCTGACAGGGCAGGATGGCTGCAGCCATACGGTAACACTAGCGATGAACAAATATTAGTTCAGTGGCCCCTGTGCCACCAGACGACTAAACATGTCCACAAGTTGTGATGTCTCCAGGACAGAAACAGTAAAAGAAGACGGCGTGACTTGGCCTTGTAGAGCTGCAACCAGCACAGGTGCATTGTGGTTGCATGCTGTTGTTTGCCATTGACTTGGATCCAAGTGAATGGCAAAGCACACCAGGCAATCACACTGCATCTGTAATCTGCATCCCAACAGTCAGACTGAGTAGGACACTCAGCCGCCTGTTCTAAAACCTAAAACGCTTACAGCAAATACCTGGACAGATGGACCAGAACCTCCTGGGTCTCCTGTCTAGTAAAAAGATATGTGGCCGTTCTGGCGCTGCTCGTGATTGCTTGGAATGACTGAACCCACAGCCCATTGCTGTGTCTTTGTGCTGCAAGCTTCTGCTCCTGCTGCAGCACCAGTGGCGTCTAGTTTTTGACAACTTACTGCTTTTTGTTTCTATCAAGCAGTGGTGGCTCACCTGCATGAGGCTGAATGGTGCCGTGGGACACTGCATGACCACCAGGACATCCAAGGGGTCATTGTCCTCACACAGAGTCTGAGGGATGAAGCCATAGTTATGGGGGTAGCGCACACTGCTGGCAAGCACCCGGTCAACATACAGCATGCCAGTGTCCTTGTCCAACTCATACTTGACCTTGGACCCCTGCAACATGGTGCAGGGAGAACAGCAGTGGGGATCTGTGGAATGCAGTGAAAGGAGATGAAGAGAGTTGTGCCGGGCGTGTCATGCAGGAGTGAGGAGGATCAAAGTGCCACCTGCAGGGTCTCTGAGTGAGGATGACTGCTGTGACACATAACTGCAGTGAACATGATGCAGGAACCCCTCAGGTGTGGTAAGAACCTGTGTTGCTGATGCTTTGTGGAGGAGCAGAAGGGTAGGATGATGCGACTGTCAACAATACATAGATCTTGAACGCATCTGGCAGTGTGATGTTTGGGTGACAACATTGTCTTAGGCATGCTTGGCTACAACTGCAGTGCTGCTTGATTTTGGTTAGACTATGGCATGTTTGACTTGAACAGCAGTAACTAATGGAATCACTCGAGGCAAGGCATAGTTAGCAAGAGTCTCAAGATTTCTGCAGTTGCTTGCTTGCTTGCTTGTTCACTCACTGCTGGAATTTCGATGATGCAGCTCACTACATCAGGTGCCTTGCTGCCAACAGGTACATCATGCCAGGGATGAGAAGCGACACCTCTGACATCAACAACCTCAAGGTTGCTGCTGCTGGAGATGCGGGGAAGCCCGCTGCCACTGCCACCACTGTTGAGATTCTCGCGACTAGGGGCGCGGTACAAGGGCTTGGGAGGGGCAGGGGCGCTGCCAGGAGCAACTGCAAGTACGTGGGTTGATGTGAAGTTGTTAGTGAGGGTTGCTGAGTAACTGCTACGTATGATCAGTGAAGCGGTGCTATAGAACGGTGCTGGAGCGATCAATGTGTTGTATCAGCTGAGGAAGTTTCTGTTGCAGTGCATTGGATGGGTTAACCCTTGGTCTCTGTGGTTTGGGCTTGAAAGGGTGAGTGCATGATGTGCTGAAGGGGCCCAAAAGCAGGTATGCGCTACTTCCAAAAGGTTCAAGGTATGCAGATACTCGCATTGCATGGCTGCTGTGTCGGGACTGCGCCTGTACAAGGCAGTCGTGCTGCTTATTCTGCTCACAGCGATGGGTACAGGGCAGCTGCTGCTGTTTGTTAAGGACTCACTTGCTCCTGTTGTTAGTGCCTCTGCCACAGCTGTTTCGTCGACAACCTAGGTTGCAACAACGCCAGACGCAAAAGCAAAAAGGGCAGGATGATGCGTGTCAGCTGCCAGTAGTGGTGTTTTTCCCCATGAGCTGCTCTGCAGGACAGATGGCTGTACATGTTTGCACAATCAGTGAATGCTCAGTATTTATGGACGGTAATACTGATGCTGCGGCGCTTTCAGCATACCTGATGACCATCTGAAGCCTGCACAACAATAGCAGGAGCAGGAGCCTGCAGTCCATTGCAGGTGTGTTGATGAAGGTATGATCTAGGCGCCCTTTCGGGACTAGCACCATCACTGATGTGCTCACAGACTACTGTAGCAACTGTGCAACTGCACAGGACACAATATGCCACGTTGACTGATCACTGCGGGCTGATAGCGCCACAGCAGTAACGGTCCAGGCATAATCCAGGCCCCCCCAGGTTCTAAAGCCGATCACGAGCCCACCTGCTGTTCACTCTGATCCATATTGCGCTCGAAAAGCTTTATCAAGCCCTGAAAGCGCACGCTGCTGCATGTCAGCAAGTTGCAGAATCTACCGTGGCGGGCGTGGACTGCAGGCGGGGTATCAAGCGCACCGCAACCTTGCCCCACAGCTTTTTTAGCTCCAATCGAACGGCCAGGGTGCTGAAAGCGTAGCAGGAGCAGGCGATGCGTCGCAGAGAATGGACAGCAAGACACCACAGACAGAGGAGGACAGAATCGTAACGTCGTAATAAGCTATAGTATTTGGCAGCCAGGCCCTGTTTGGACAGGCCGTATTTGCCTCTTCAGTTGCTCTCTGGCCGGAAGGGAATCCACACAGTGCGCCTGAGAGACGGCACTTGGCACACTTGACACCGCCATCAATTGCGCCATCGCATATCCTTTACAGACGAGCTGTGCTCCTTACAGTCGGTTGGCTGTTGCATGCATCCCTCACGGCAGCGACTTTTTTTGCAGTTCCATACCTATGCGGACCATTCGTGACTGTTGTGAAGCCGAAACAAACGTCCTGGTGGATGCATATTGCAGCCGTTGCCTGGAACGCAGCTTCCGAGCCTCTGAGTGAAGCGGTGCTCTAGGCACGTGAGGAATGCAGCCAAGCTGCCGCATAGTCGGCGAGCGTGTCTTGGTCCTAGGCATTTTGTAGGGACGGCTGCATTCCAAGCTTGCCATGGCTCATTACACAATGGCGAGGAAAGGCAGTGCGCATTCTTCGCCAGTTTCCTTTCTTGCTTGGCCCAACAGCTCCAGCCGGTACCCTTCATACGATTATAATGATGAAAACAGCAACTTAGTCAACCCTTCTTTGGCACCAGACGAGGAGCTGCTGGACATCTGGGACACCATATGGTAAGTTGACAGTACAGGCAACCCCATTTGTACTGGCTTGCTGTGCATCGTCAGGAGGGCATCATACGGGCATTTACCTGCTCTCACTATTTTTTTGGGGCTCGGAGATGGTCTTCTTGTCGCAATTGTCACACTCTCACTTTCCTTCTTGGTTGATTCTTGTTTCTTAATCACAGGTTTGGTGTCAGTTGCTCCCCTGATATGGCCATGCAGCACAGAAAAGCAAAGATGACAGCAGACCCTCTAGAGAGTATGGCCTTTGCTGCACAGCCGCTACTTCCAGAGTTTACCCAGCAGGCTGCAGCAGGTGTGTGTCAGCATTTCTTGCAGTCTTCTACCATGGGCGGCTCGCCAGTACAAGGCGGTTATGCAGGGCCAAAGCATCTTCAGGGCATCAGGGTTCAGCAGCTTCAGCAGGACACTATTGCACCAGCAGCTAAACCCCGGCAGCCATCAACCCCAGAGGCAGCTGACCGGCAGGTTTTAGTCAGCTCTGGCAGTGGAGAGGGGCAACCTGGTGCAGGCAGTGTGGTGCCAGTGCCTCACAAACACCAGCAGCAGTCGCCGCAGTACCAGTCACCTCGCACAGCCGAACAGCGAAGCCAGCAGCACCAGCACCGACATCCGCAGGACATAGTCACGGAAAATTATGGCCCGGCGCCGTATGTGTTGGGTACCTGGGCTCAGCGGCAGTACATCATGCCTGTGAGTCAGACCAGGTCGCAAGCAGAAGCAGCAGACAAACTGAAGCTGCCTCCCGGGTCAATGGCGCAGCCAATCCCCAGCAGCGGCCGCTGGCCAGCACCTACAGCAACATCAGCAGGAGGAGCCAAAGGCAATGGCTCAGGCGGCAAGACTGAAGCAACACCTGTAGATCCAGAGCAGCATGGATGCCATGCAGCAGCCATGGCCGCTGCTCAAGCTGCAGCAGATGCAGTAGAAGCAGCAGCAGGCGGCAGACACAGTACAGATGATGATGATGAAGCAGTAACACAAGCAGCCTGGCGCTGGAGATTTGCCAAACGCTGGCAAGCAGAGCAGGCGAGGCCACCGCTGGATGAAACTGCCAGTGTGGGCGATGGTGGCATGGAGGAGGCACTGCAGTACCTCGCAGCATGTGGTGAAAACTGGCACCTTGCCCGTGCAGCATCGCATGAAGCAGGCTTTGCAACAGAGTCCCGGATGCTAGGCACGTTAGGCACGCCCTCGCTGCTGGGCGCTGAGCTGCTGGTGGATGAGGGATCCTACTCAGCAGCTGGCAGCAACAGGGGTGGTCTGCTGCAGAGTACAGAGTCTGGGGGCTTCCTGAGTAGGGAGGTGGGCCACAGCGGCATGGGGCGAGGGGAGGCCACACGGCAGGTGACTGGTATCACAAAGAGAGCAGCACAGCTCCTGGCAGCACAGAGTGACATCAACAAGGCCGTCACTCAACGGTAGGTGCAGAACCGCATCTTTGCAGTGCCCTCATTGATCGTCGTACCCTTCACAAAGGCTGACGTGGCGACTTTGTACGCAAGCAGGGTTGACACATTATAAGGGGTCGCAATCCTGCTGAGCAGCATGCTGAACAGCACGCAGCACAGCACTAAGTGTAGCTTCTGGAATGTGTGGCTTCACTTGTCCTGCCACTAGCTATGTAAATCCTGCATCACCTGTAGGTGCCTCTGCTGACTGCTGCTGTACTATGGCTCATGACGCCAGCAACCCCCGGGATGACTTGTGCTGACCGAACAGCACAAACTGTTACCTTTGCTGCTTTTGCTGCTGCTGTTGGTGGTTCGGCCAGGTGGCGGGAGGTGCAGTCAGCTCAGGCATCTGATCTGTGGGTTGGAGCTTTGCTGGAGGCGGTGGAGGTTGATGATTGGGGCAAGTACAAGTTCTTGCTGCTGCGCATCAGGGACCGAGCTGGGCGCCAGAAGCTGCTGGTGCGGGGTGCAAACTATGCCAGTGATGCAAAGCTGGTGGAGGGACTTCACCGTCAGGTGCGAGATGGGCAGGGTGCATCAGCTGGTGCAGTACTTCAGCTGATACGCAGTATAATTCCAGGTGCATACAGTTGAGAGTGAGAATTTATTAATGAATTATATAGTGACCTGAATGAGACTGAATGAAACTGAATTGTACAGTATATAGCGTGCCACATTATTCATGTTTGGATATACCTTGGTGTATCTTTGCAGCTCATTGCGTCGGGCGCATGATGGGTGCATTGTGAAATGCTTCTAAGATAGATTGGCGGTCATTGGCTGTATACTGTTCTGCTGCACAAGATGACTTGCTAGGCCATTGCTGTTTGCCAATGCTGTTGTTACTTACACATGGCAGCCTGTGTTCTACTGACTGCAGCTGTTCTACTATGCCTTTTGCAATCAGTGCTATCATACAGCCATAGCATTCATGCCATGTCTAACAGTTCTGCTGTTGTGTTTGTGTATACCTGTACCTGGTGTAGATGATGGCTGCCTGTGCTGCTCATGATGTTCGTGCTGAGACGATAGAGGTAGTGGGTGGTGGTGTGATGGAGTGGAGGAGGCACCGGGACCGGCATCTGCACATATCAGGTAACCAATCAGCACACGTGTTGAGTGACTAACACATGATACACTGCAATGAAATGTGGGGGACAATTAATAAAAGCTGCAGAGCACAAGATAGTGAGCAGTATCAGCAGGGAGGGTGTATAGCCTGGGCATGGAGGGCATTCCCAGCACTTGAGCTGTGTGCCCCCTGGCATCTGGGGATGTGCTGCAGCTTGCTCAATCATGCACAATATCTCCGGTGTTCATAGCTTCTCTCAAATGGACCTTGATTCTCATGATGATGCTGTTGATCTGAGAGTAAATGCTTTCACGCCTGGGCTTTGTCCCCTGAATTTCTGGTGCTGAGGATGGTCAGCCGCCTCATCCTGCAGCCCTTGGCTTACTGTCTGTCCCAGCTCAGGTTGAGCTCAGCTCATTGCAATAAGCTAACGCAGTGTGCAGTGGGTGAGGAAGCTGAGAAATGCATAAGTGACTGGCTGTCGGGCACAAACTGCTGAGCACACACGATTCTGGTCGCCTGGGTGCTGCAGGTGGTTATGTTGCTCCTGCAAGTGCGGCCTGTGGGCCCTCCACACCTTGTGAAGTGATGAACCTGGCCGCTGTGCTCACGAAGCAACATCTGCCCATGCATTACAAGGTCACTAGCGAAGGAGGCAAGGCATTGTAGAGTGTTTACAGGGATTGTGTGGGGGGTCTAATGCCTGGGGGATGTGAGAGCTTCTACAGGCATGAGCCGTGCAGCAGAGTCTGAGCTAGTAGGCAGGATTTAAGGCCGGTATGTCATATCATGGCGTGCACAAGGACTGATAGGACTGCAGGACGGAAGAGTGTTTTGACATGCATCAGGGGAGAAGAAAGGAGCACCTGTGTTCTGTGAGTACTGTTGTGTTGCTGCTTACAGTGGAGTTGGCCTGTATTGCTCAGATTTGGGATGCAGTACTGTTTGAGTTGCCATCTACAGACGTGTTTGCCACACAACCCTTCCTTGATTGAAGTGTTTTGTGCCTTGACAGATCATCTCTGTGCACAGCAGACGCAATAAACATCTACAGCAGGCAGGCAAGGCAAGGAACGGCAAAGGAACACAAGAGAGATTATTCTGAGTGCGGGGCTATAGGGCTGTCACATATGTTTGTGTCGGCATGTGCTTGCTGTGTAGCAGCTGTGCAGGGTGATGTGCTGAAAGAGAGTTCACATAGGTGCAGGACAGCTGCTTGCACGGCCATTGGTCAACAGCTTGTACAAGGTTCAGTTGTAGCCATACTGCTCAGCTGCTGTTCAAGTGGGCTTCAGGGGCTTAAGGTACGCCAGTGATTTCCAGTTACTGCTTCAGAAGTGCTGTGGCCTTGAGACTATCAGCAGTAGAGTAGTCTTGAACAGTAGGGTAGCAGTGTGGTAGGCATGTGTACTGCTGTTGTTATAATATAGTGTGCTTGCTGCAGTCATGTGCCCCTGACAAGCATCAGATAACATTCAGACTTCTCACACTGGTCACACATTGAGCCTGGCTGTGACTCAAAGAACTGGGGTTGTCATACACAAAGTATTTCCTTGTGGGACATTGTTGGCTTCGGATGCTTCTGCATGTGCTCTCAGGCATCAGCAGGGAGCTTTGTGCTAGAGACACTTGCTGTCAGCTTACCTGGTATCACAGACAGTGGGTTTCTGCGATTCCTAGCTGCACTGATATGCCTTCTGAGGCCCCTCTTGGCTGTTATGTGGGCCTCAAATAGCAGAACAGCACACTCACGTACACAGATGATCAAACATGTTTGTTGACTAGAGCAGCATTCCAAGCTGCAAGTTGCGACTTGCGGATCCGGCACTGTGTTTGAGCCAGCCAGCTTTTGCAGCCGCCCTGGTCTGGACCCCTAGTGAGTGCTGCAGCCTGCGCACATTAAGCAGCAGCATTGTGTGGCATCTCATCTTGTTATGCTGTTAGTACTGCTTCCATATGAAGCATGACTTCTGACGCCTACCTCAGTGGGTGAAGACTATCTGAGTACCATCTGCTTATCCCTGGTCTGGGGGTTCATCTGTCATCTCGGTCATACCTTGCAAGCAGCTCTGCATGCTGCTGTCGCATACTTATGTGTCTGTGTTGTTGCGTATGTGTGTGTGCGTGTTGTTGGTGTCATTGTGGCATCTATGTGTGTTGGCACATATGTGTGTGGTTGCTTGTGTCTGTTGGATATCAGAGGGGCATGTGTGTGTGTGTGGGTGGGTGGGTAGGTGGGGGGGGGGATGTATTGCACAGATGGGCTGTCAGCTTTAACCGTGCAGTCATGCCTTCAGCATGCAGACTGGCAGTCTTACCATAGCATACTATACAACACCATACACCATAAGAGAGGCACCCCTTTGGAGCCAACAAAGTCGCTCATGGGGGTAGGAATCATAAATAGGAAGGGGTTTGCTCGATGCTTACTGGCCGCTGCATGTACTGTTGTTGATAATGAAACTATTGCGTGCCATGCATGGCAGCAGGGCGGGTGGGATATTGTGCCATGATTGGGCCTGGGCTCAGCAGTTGCTGTTGCATTTTGTTGTGGTGGATCCAAGCAGGTCAGGTGGCCTGGTTTGCCGGTGGTTGCACACTACATACATGCCAGCAGAGATGTCTGTGCCACTCTGTACACCTTGCGTACACCAGTTTGGCAGCCTGCTGGTGCTGGAGGTTGGAGAGGTATGCCAGTGAGTGCATACCAATGCTGCATGCTGCTTTCAGGTGTATGCATTGCCTGGGAAACAATCTGTTGCTACCAGTTCTGTGTCACAAAATATTCTGCGCAGCTCGTATGTATAGCTGTATGTAAAGCACATGTGTGCTGGTGCCAACAGCATCAATCCATTGTCAGTGTTAGGCTTGAGCCAGGCTTGAGGTCAAATGGAGATAGTGCTGCGGTCATGCTTTGAAAGTTGAGTTTGGCCCAGCTGACCTGCACCCACCACCACACACAGTTGTGCATGTGCTTGCAGGGAAGCAGTTGGCTGTGCAACAACAGCTGTAAAATTGGGGATAGGTCAGCATTGTTCAAGGACATTCAAAAGCAAAAGGAAGCAACCGTTGTTCGGAGGTTGCCTATCAGTTTGCCTCCAGCCTGTTGGCCTGAAGCCATTATTTGCTAATGAAGAGTCTTACTGCTCAGCTGCTGCTTTGCTTATTTGTGGTAGCATCACCGCATGCAATTCTCTTTTTGTCACAAACAGGAGAAGTTCTCCTGAACTGCAGTGGATGAGTTGCCAGGTGCGCTGCTGCAGAATGTGGTATGAAACTTGAGTTCTTCAATCAAAGCTACTGGTGACATGAAGCAGATGGGCGGTGTCACTGTGGGGGTCGCTTGCCGCACTTGCAGGTGATGTATATCACTCATGTATGAGCAGCAGTGCTACCAGCTGATAACTGTGCGCTCTCAGCAGGACTGGTTCAAGCAGGAGCCATTGCTCCCGTGCTCCTGCTATGTTGTTTATGTGACATATGCGTAACTGAGTAAGGAAGTTCCGTGTCAAGCTGTGGATGTGTAGGCCTGCCATTTGGAGGCCAGCCCGCCCACTGGCTCAGGGCCATGCAGTTTATGGTACTGCAGGGTTAACAGCAGCACCTGTGCTGATCTCTATGCCACATGCAGACCAGTGTTTGCTGTTCCATGCATATGCCTTACACACAGCTCATTCACAACATGACGGGCTCCAGGCTGATGTATCAGTGTTACCCATGATCACAGTTTGGTGATGTATCCAGTAAACTGCATTGGTGCATGATTAACAAGATCCGACCATGTGTTTGCAGATGTTACTGAAATATCTACTGATCTGCTGTGCACCTGTGTTTAGGGTTCCACAGCAGCTGTGGAAACTCACAAGCACTTGTGCCTGTTTGTTTGGTGTGGGGTATCTCTGCGATGCAGGGGGCAAAGTGAGCAAGTTGTGGGATAACAGGCACCTGAGCAGTGTCAGCCTATATGATAGCTAGCTACCGGGCCACAGACACTGCATTATGTCACATGTTGGATAGCTTTCCAGCAAGGTTGCAACTGCACCAGAGACCGTGATAGGCTGCAGCACGTCTGATTGGCCGCCTGCTGAGCGCAACTTCCTTTTTCAGCCAGTAAGCTTATGGTGTTGCACATATCGTAGTGCTACTTGATGATAGGACGAAAATGCCTTTATCTGGCCTGTCCTATGGAATTATGCATGTATTTTGCAGTGCCTGTCCTAACAGCAAAATGCCGAATTTTCGATGCTGTCCAATGCTATAACATCAAGAAATTCTCAGCCAGAACAAGCACTCCTGTAAGCTAAATAACAGCATGCTGTCAACCCCGAGTTCTGACCGGGCAAGTTGGGCGCGTTCCTGCAACGCAATGATGGCTGCCAGTGTCGGACGAAGGCAGTCACTACTAAAACCTTGTTTCAACTTGACAACAGATAGAAAGTTGAATGCGACAACACTACATGGCTCTTGTATGTTACAAGTACCTCGCAAAGTATATTTCCGGAGTGCTGGTCGGACTAGCAGGAGTAACAGGCTCGATCCAGCTCAACGATGATTGGCAGTACACACCACGTACACGTTTGTCAGTGTGCATTACCAGTTGCTGACTGGTAAACCAATGCCACTTGATGTTACTTGACTGTTTCTGCTGGCAGTGCAAATGGCAGTGAAATCGGTTTCGTAAACCATTTGCACTGCCAGCAAAAACAGTCTGTCGGACAGGTTTCTGGCTGGGTCCAAACGGCATATTGCAACCATTGTCAGAGCCTGTCCAAGGTGCAGAACTTAATTAATTATTCAGGGCTGTCCCAACTCGAAAAATTCCTATGTCACAAAACTGCCCCTCTTTCTGGGCTGTCCTGTGCACATGCCACGTGTAGTAGGTGCACGGTGCACCTACCAAGGTGGCACTACGGTATTCTATATGTATACGCGTATGTCAGCGCATTTGCCATAGCATTCAAACTTGCATGGCTGGATGGTGGATTGTTGGACAGTGTTGTCCTAGCTGGGTGTGAGACAGTGAGTGTCATTGGTCAACCTGGTTGTACACTGGTTGACCTTTGGCCGGGGCAGTACTGGCCCAACAGTACTAGTACTCTCAGTACTGCGACCTGAGCAGCAGAGCTGGCTGGTCATCAGGAGACCACCCCCTTGTAATAGACACACAACAAAAGCTGCATGGCTATATTTCTTTCACGTAATGGCTGTTGGGGCTGCAGCAGAAACCGTGCCAGGCTCGCCGCAACAGTGCCACAGCCCAAGGCAATGCATGACGGTCATGTGCAAGGGCTCTTCTTGATGTATACATTGTTGAATTTGCCTGACAGTCCTGGCTTTGGGTGCTGCTCACAAACGCTCTCAATTGTGCTGTTACTGACGAAGTCGCACTTACAAATACAGCATTACGACAGTCAGGGCTTCACAGGTATGACAAGCTGCAGCATTATCCCCTCTCACATCCTTGGAAGCCTCTTGGAGCATGACTGTTGGATATGCTTTTTGGCCAAGAAGGTTCTGCAGCTGCTTCCAAAGCAGGGGGCCCAGTACACTCTCCAGACTGAGCAGGGCCTTGACATAAGCCTAGCGGAATGTGGATGACGGCCGGCCAACATGGGTGCTGGGTGAGTGCCAACCAGTGCAGGCATAAGTGAGTCACTGCTTACTAGGCTGCTGCTGTGATGACCCGCCTTCTGCACACAAGTAAGCAGTGACTCACTTATGCAGGTGCTATTGGCAGCTGTTGCCGGATGCAATCGATTTGATAAAACTTTGGCGATCTCATTGATGCTTGCCAAGACTGTAGCGGGCCTTGGTCGATAATATTAGAAAAATTGGATTGTTACCAAGATTGTGGTCCTGAGGTCAAGAGCCGGTCTATCATTCCGCCTACGTTGCAAGGCCTACGTAGTTCTTTAGTCATAACAGGCAGTACAATGCTGACCTGTCACAATAGCTCGTAAGAGAGCTGTAATATGTCCAATATATATGTAATCATTATTTAAGTGTCATGTAACGGTGCCCGTTACAGATCTCCCCCCTCAAGTCACTTGGCTGTCCTAAGTCAAGTAATCTTCTTTGTAGAGATCTAAAGTACAGCAAGAGCTTACTGCTGAGCAAGTATGCTGAATGCGCCGCAGGGGCTGTGCACATGGGGTTGTAGAATTGTTGATAGCCACCCTCATACCAACAGCTGTGTTGCGGGGAGTCTACAAAGAAGATTACTTGACTGAGGACAGCCAAGTGACTTGAGGGGGGATATCTGTAACGGGCACCGTTACATGACACTTAAATAATGATTACATATTTATTGGACACTGTATGGCATATTACAGCTCTCTTACGAGCTATTGTGACAGGTCAGCATTGTACTGCCTGTTATGACTAAAGAACTACGTAGGCCTTGCAACGTCGTCCTGGTCTATGCGCAGCTTGCTGCGGACCAGTCTTTCTACGTCGAAAGTGCAGTGAGCGACAAGTATTTCTGTGCCCCACTTTCGTTTGTCTATCCCATCCTGCTCCAGGCAGTACTCTGTCCTGGCAAGCCAAGACTTTAGAGGTACTTCTGGGTTACCATTGTAACGTTCTGGGTAATAGACTTTGCCTCGTCTGCTTTTGGCAGACTCTGAAGGCCTATCGCCATTGCTAGGCTGAGCTGCTGGGTCTTCAGCAATTATTTCACCGTCTTCGTCAAGCAAATGAGGTTCATTTTCATGTTCATCATCATTTTGGACATTGCCAATGCCTTGTTCATCCTCTTGGGACATTGTGGAAGCGTGTTTACAGAATTGACTTTAGTTTCCGCGACCAAATGTAGCGGGCCTTGGTCGATAATATTAGAAAAATTGGATTGTTACCAAGATTGTGGTCCTGAGGTCAAGAGCCGGTCTATCATTCCGCCTACGTTGCAAGGCCTACGTAGTTTTTAGTCATAACAGGCAGTACAATGCTGACCTGTCACAATAGCTCGTAAGAGAGCTGTAATATGTCCAATAAATATGTAATCATTATTTAAGTGTCATGTAACGGTGCCCGTTACAAAGACTGTGTTGTGGGGGTTGGCAAACATTTGCTCAACTGTTGTGACCATTGCCTCTCCCTCTATTTCGTAGTGGTCGGATAGGGGATGCTCGGCATCTGACTTTGAAAGTGATTGTGAATGCGCCTCATTACAACCATGGGTGTCCACTGCGCCAAGGCTGTAGGCCCCTGCTGCTCCATATGAGTCAAAGGTGCCACTTGATTGGCAATATTGCCAATCAAGTGGCAATAGCTGATTAATCAGCACTTGCCTTATAAGAGCCTTTCGGTGGGCTGGATAGCTGGTGTTACAGCTTGGCCCAAACAATGGTTGTCAGGTGGGTTACTAGATAGTTCATTGGATCATCGTGAGGAATGTGCTGCCTAAGGTCTGTCCAGACAACATTCCAGAATGTTGGCCACTCAAGCGAACACAGAGTATCTGGTGTCATCTTCAGCCAGTTTGAGCAGGTCTGCTACTATGAGATACTCAGGCTTATTCACTATTCATTTTCATTGCATCTGGGTGGCCGGTGTTGCTGGCAGGCCCAGTGCTGGGGGTATCGCTCAATACTCCTATGATCGTGTCCCGGTTCTGCGCATTACCCTAAGCTCAAGCACATCAGCATCATGTGCCAAAGGACTACATAGTCCTACATATGCAGGCAACTGCTGAGCACAATCGCAAGTTTCCTACTGACGGTTGGCCAAGCGGTAGCTGTTCAAACACTTCGCCAAGCTCAGGCCTCCTAGGATGGCCGTGCACCTCCTGCACCTGGTTCCAGTTCCAACCAAGGCTGCATGTTGGGGATGGGCAGTCCCACAATGCCTGTGGCTGCTAAGCGTGTGCTGGTACTGGATTGAAGTGCTAGTTGGTTTTGCTAGTTGCTAGTTGCAGTGGTTTTGCTAGTTGCTAGTTGCATTGCATGAAAGGTTGTGCAGTTGTTCAAACCTCCTCTGGTTGGGTGAGGACATTTGGGTAAATCGGGCTGCAGCTGCGAGAAGTTGGGCAGATTTGTCTAGACCGCTTGGTCAGCCGCTTGATTCAGGCCTTGACAAGTTGCGCACAACAGGTATCAAACTGCCTCATTCAGAGGAGCCAAGCATGCAGCATGTGAGCAGCACTGGCCAGGTTTCTCCCTGAAGCTTGGCTGGCACACCAAGTCCAGTGGCTCTGTACAAATAATTGTCCAACAACAGCAGCCACCAGCTGCACCGTCGCACCAGCAAACCCCTTGAGCAAACTGCGGATAAGGCGACGTCGCTGCGCAGCGAAAGCTTTCTTCTTGAGACTGTACATGTGCAGGTGAGGGGATTTGTCAGTGTTACGGGCCCAGTACCGTCTCAGAACGTCTATTATATTACAATTATATATCGTTTACGTCGAGAACTACCTTCCTTATGATGTATTAGTATCGTGCAATGTTATGCAATGTCATGATCATGACGTACACGTGCGGATATATCCTAGTATATACTAGGTAGGCAAGGCTTCATAAGCTGAAGCTTCCAAGGGTACGCTATCCAATCGTATAAATCTATATTTATATTCCACATTGATATAAAGCCTTTACACATCCCTTTGCGTATACTGCTCGTTAGTAAATCTCTAGCTTGCGGTCTTCGGGCCACGTTTCCTGTGCCCTTAGGGCCAACATCGTCTTTTATCTGTCTGAATGAGTTCACAAGCCACAGATAAGATCTCAAAGATCTCCACTGAGGCGGGTGACGCGGATGAAATGGAAGGGGTCGAACAGCCAGCCAAGTCTGGTGACACCACATCCATCTCAACACCCGCGGACGACTCAGACACTCCCGATTTATAAATCCATTTAATTAAATGGAGAGAAGTCTGCTGAGAAAGCTACATCCTCCTACAAGGCAGTCGCTGCAACTACAAATAAAGGCAAGCAGCCCGCCCGCAAGCCTTTAACTAACGGCTCAGGTACGTCTACACACAAACACCTGCGATTCAACGACTCGGATACTTCGTCTGCCATACTAGCCAAACGGGCCCGTTTGGCCCGGGTCAATTTATGGCCTCGCACCTAGGCAGCAACTACCTGTTGGAGGTCGTCGCACTGGTGGTCCCGGTTACACACCGCACGCTTTTCTCACGACTGCCGCTGCTGATGCTGCTGCAGGCTCTTCTCATCCCGCTGGCGTTTTCCAGCTGTATGCTGAATACGTCAGTAACAACAACAACGTTGTTGACGACCACGCCAACAAATTGTTCGACTTGGCACTGGCAGCCAACGAGTCCGATCTGGCCAGGCACCAGGCAAACTCTGCAGCCCATCGTGCTCTACGCCAGGCAGCTGTTGAGCATGCCCACACCAGGTTGTCGGATACCACAGCCCTGCAACGCCAGCTTGACGAGCTGAAGGCTGACAATGCCGCGCTGCAAGAGAGGGCAGACGCTGAGAAAACTCGTGCTGACGCAGCCGAGGCAGCAAATGCAACAACCACAAGTAAGTCGCATTTGCTGCCTCGGCTGCGTCAGCACGAGTTTTCTCAGCGTCTG
>JABEVS010000106.1:0-92736 GCA_018290735.1 Coelastrella sp. MACC-549
GGTATGGTATGGTATGGTATGGTATGGTATGGTATGGTATGGTATGGTATGGTATGGTATGGTATGGTATGGTATGGTATGGTATGGTATGGTATGGTATGGTATGGTATGGTATGGTATGGTATGGAATGGTATGGTATGGTATGGTATGGTATGGTATGGTATGGTATGGTATGGTATGGTATGGTATGGTATGGTATGGTATGGTATGGTATGGTATGGTATGGTATGGTATGGTATGGTATGGTATGGTATCTAGTCACTGCCATACAGTGTATGCATTATTGTTGCCAATTGGGATGAAGTTCGCTTATAGCCATAAGGATTAACTGGCAGCCACTCATGAGTCATCCAAGTGGCTCATTGATTGATGAGTTCAACTTATAAAAGTATGTAACGCTGCTAGCTGCGCAAGTCACTGCCAAGTGGCTTAGCAGCCTGCAGTCATTGCCAGCCAGGCAGCAGCTGCCAGCTTGGCAAGGGCAGTGCAACCACCTGGGGTGCTGAGTCAACACATATTTGCAGTCTCCGCCAGGATGTGAGGCTTACCAAGCTATTGTACACCAAGCCGTTGCATTGTAACCTTATCTGCCAGAATCTAAAAGATTTTTGCTAGCCAGTACAGAGTCTTTCTCACAGAATATTGTCAATACTAAATGGTAGTTGTGCTGTTCATGTCACATGTAAGTATTGTATCAAATGACCGGGCCAGGAATGCAACCGGGCTGCCCTGCGTTTGAAGGCAAGGGTCTTGACAACAGAGTGGACGATCCTAGTCGGACAGAGCTTCAAGCCAGTGCAGCCTGCCGGTAGACAGGTCTGTGCTTGTTTTGTGCTGTTCAGGTGACTGCCGTGCTGTATTGAGCCAGCAAGGCAAAGCTCTTGTTCTCACTCGTGATCATAGGCCAACAGATCCTGAGGAGAAGAAGCGCATCACAGCTGCTGGGGGATACATTGATTTCAACCGGCGTGTTGGTGGTGTCTACAGTGTATCAAGAGTTATTGGAGATTTTTGTTCTGTTTTGGTGACACGCTTCAAAGGCGATCCAACAGCAGGTGAGCCTCACTGACTGACCAAATGAATTGAGAAGTTACCCAGCACAGAGTGTAACACTGTTCATGGAATAATTATAGTGGATGAGCCTCAGCGGCAGATTCAATCCTCAGTGAGCAGTATTCAGTCGTTGAACAGGGTGCTGCCTCAGCCTGCCATATCAATGGCTGCCAGCCGTGGCATGCAAGCCAGACTTCAGTGCTATGATGCAGAATCTGCACTACACTGGAGCAGTGCTCAGCAAGATAGTGTCCGAAATAGTATTTCCAAGCTTCTTGAATAATGGCATTAGTCAACCCCTGCGTAGCAAGCTTCAGGCCCTGAGCGGCTCTGGAAGCAACTTTTCCCGCTGTTTGTCCTCAAGTCCATAGTATGGATTGCTATCATGACCATCTGGATGAATCATTTGGGCCAGACCTTGCTCAGCCTGAGGATCACACTGCTACAGTGGGTGGTAGCACCCAGTGACTGATGGCATTAAAGCCTACTAGCATAGCCTCCGGACGAGGCTCTATGCTAGCGACTGATTCACAGGCTTGACAGCAGCTCATTGAATGCCCATGATGCTGCTGATGTCTGGCTCCCAGGTAGACCTTGGCCACTGACAGCAGAACCAGAAATCACACAGCACAAGCTGGGCCACCAGGACGAGTTCATAATCATGGCATGTGATGGCTTCTGGGATTATCAGGGTTGCGAAGCTTCGCAGCGGCCTGTGGACTTGGTAAGATCATGGCTGCAGGAGCACAACAGCCCACAACAGGCTGCTGAGCAACTGATGAAGGAAGTGTTGCCAAAAACCTGTGACAACGTGACCATTGTGGTGGTGTGTTTTGGCCAAGAACAAGGAGCCCTTAAAGAGCCCAGCTTATGAGCACATGTGCTCTGGCTGCACTGCAGCATTGAGCCCGACTTGTTGAGCACACTCTTATGACACATCCTGTAGATATGCAAGCTTGAAAGCTTACCGGGCGAATCCAGTAAATCACACTCAGCAGGCCGCTAGCAGCCGCTGCTGCTGAGCATGGTCAGCAAGTTGCTCCAGCTCTTGCTCAACATGGCGTGATAGCATCGATCAAGGATATCCTTGTGCCAGGCTCAGCCACTGGCTGAGGTTTGCAAGGTTTGCAAAATGCCACTTGTGCCAGTAGATAGCTGCTGCGGCTCTGTGGCAACTATTTGGCAATTGGAATGCTCAGCCCAACATAGCAACCTCTGCTGGTTCTAGGGTCTTCAACTTGAAGCACCCACACTGGCCGTGTGTTTTTCAGAACAGCCAGGGGCTCTAGCCTAAGAGTACGACAGCTGAGGCCACCGTGGCCATGCCGCACTGCGGCAGTGCACCACTGGGCCATGTGACTTGCAGATATTCAGCCGGATTGAATCTGGTTTCTGTTTCTTTTTGATGTGCCCCCATGAGCCATCAGTTGGCTCCTTGGGGGTGGAAATTCTTGAGGTAACTTTTATTGTAGTAGTAGTAGTAGTAGTAGTAGTGATTATCCAATAAGTGGCACCGTGTGATGAGTTAAATCCGATTTAACAAAGCTTCCGGCGCTCATGAGCTCCTCTATCATCATAGAGGCTGTACTATAGCTAGCTGGCCATGCTTCTTCCGATCACTACATGCTGTTGGCATTGTCACAGCAGTTGAGCCAGCTGCTTCCATTATTGACTGCTGCTGCCTTGCATACATGCCTGCAATGCCATGCCATGGAAGCGGCTGGCAGTGAGCTTTACTTGGCAAAAACACACAGTCCAACTGCAATGGTAGCTGAGGTACTGGGACAAGATGTTGTTCAGCCACATGCTGCTGAGCCGCCTGTCCAAATGTAGCCTTCAACGAGCCAACCTTTGATGACATCGGTGCTGCTTCAATCAACGGACAGTGTTGCTTAGGCGCTGCAGTGACTGGCAAGACAACTGCAGCTGGGGAGCTTGGTATCATCAATGGTGGCTGCACTAGATGCCATCTTGTGTCGTCACAAGACGTACCACTGCTTGCATGCATATGGAAAACAAAGGCTGTCTTCTGCTGTCGTTATGTGTGTCCTGAACTACCGCAGCCGGAGCACAGAGATGGATGCAGCTGCTTCCAAGTTTCTGCAAATCTCTATGCAACGAGCTGCTGCTGCTGCCTTGTGTGCTTTAGTCCGCTGCTCGCTGGCTATTATAGCGCAAACATAGGTGTACAGGACCGTAGCCGCTACTGTCGGACAGAGGCCAGGTTGCTGTTATTGTCGAGCAATTTTGGCTGCATGGAACCCTTTCAATGGTGCTAAATCAAATATGCCGGATGTATGAACTAATGCTGCTTCAAAGTCCTTGAGCTCTGTGAAACGCAAGCGGGCTTTCTTGGCGCCACTGCCGAAGGCTTCGGGTCATACAATCATTGGCAACGGCACGCATAGTTGAGACTTAATCACAAGGCTTAGTCACGTGATGCTCCTCAGGAACCATTTCTTCTCTCAGAGGTGAACATGTTAATGCCAGCAGATCCGGACCTGGATTCAAGTCAAATGACTATCACCAGAATATATGCATGTGGTACATACCACATGCATGTCACGGTCGAGGACCAATTGTTTTGTGAAACAATCAATTGGTAATTCACATGGGGTGAAGCCACGCTGAGGCTGCCAGCTGGCCTGGCTTGGCTATCATCTGCATGGAGCCAGGGCAACTTACAGTATGATACTCTGAAGGCCACCAAACTAGCACATATGTACAACCGTAATGGCCCATGCAGTTTGGTGGTTTGTTTTACATGAGCTTCATTCAAAGCTTGAAGCTCATGAGCTTAAGCAAACATGATTATGAGACTATCCCTGGCGGGAATGTCATGCCCTGATGCAGATGCTGCTGAAAGGCATGCACGTGGATAGGACATTGCCCATCTTGATTGATAAACATGCAGGCTGTGTCACTGCAGTGCATGTTGCCTATGACATAAGGCCTCCTGGCGGTCCACTAGAGGCACGATGGTGCTTGCACCAAGCTGCTTATTTGCACCCCAAGCTTGAGGCTTCCTCCCCCCAGATTGCTGCACACACAGCTAGCACAAACATTGGCATTCAGTACTGGTGTTCCAACACACGCCATCAGTCACAAGCAACCTGATGCAGAAACAAGAACACCTATCGAGGAAATCAAAGATTGTAGTAAGTTTGCAAACTCATACACAGCACACGCAGGTATGATTAAACCTCAAAGACCTAGAGATGCCAAGACAGCACTATCTGACGATATTACAACAATAACATAACATCTTGGTCCTGAAGCCAGCTAAGATGGCACAAGGTGCCCAGACCAAACACATGCACAAACATGGCCAGCAATCCAGCTGTGCACATGTGCACACTTCAGCTGTGAGACATGCATAGTAGATACTCAGGAAACTGCCTTGGCTGAGAGATACGGACATTCGGACGCCAGTTGCCGCCAGCCGAGATAATATACTGAAGTATCTATCGACCGTTGCTGCAGCATCAACTGCAACTGCTGCACGCATTGTGCAGAAGCAGAACTGCCAGTGAGGGCAACTCAGAGCACTGGACGAGTGTAAGGGGGCAGCGCTAGTGCGCAACTCTGCACCAGGAGATGCCGTTATGGATACCTTTGAAACAAACAAGAGATCAAGCCAACATGTGATCATACTTCTCAGTGAAGCAGCTGCCGACTCAGTACAAGACATGCTGCAGCATCTGCCATGCAGCTGGCCTGACAACCAGGCCGCTGAGTACTACTCTCACAGTCACTGCTCATGATGAGCAGGAGCATTAAGCTGGACAAGGTCCCAAGTGCAACCCATGACGCAAGTGGATTAAACAGCTAAGCAGTGTTGCTGCTGTTTAGGCTATTGAGTAGAAAGCAGAGCTGGCCTCAACCGCTGCAGGGATGCTACAAGAGCAGTTATGGAGCATTTGATACATAACAACCACCAAACTCAGCAGCTCACGACCTTACGCCAATCAATCAACTTTACTTGCTACAGTTGAAGCGCGCTTCTATCCTGTCAACAAACCCATATGTCAAAATGTCAAAATTGTGCAAGGGTGCATTTCACAATCTGGGCAGTATGAGTTGCCAACCGCACAAACAAGCAGACGGTCCACCTCTGGGGCTTCATGCCAGCTGCACAGCAAGGCCCTTGTGGGAAATAGGACACCATCAGTAGTGATGCAGATCCGGGCCGTTTGGCCCAAAACGGTCTGAGATACAAAGTGCATATATATAGAGCGCTGTTCGGCCGTCCTTACCTATTTGAAAGTTCAGTGCCCAAGCACTTATTATAAACAACAAAGATGACTGACTCAATGACCTCAATAATGCCTAATGCTGCGCTACTGTCTAGAGGATGATCCTCTAGGCAGTGGTATAGCATTAGGCATTATTGAGGTCTCTATATATATTGAGGTCTCTATATATAGAGATATCAACGCCGCTAATTGCCAATACTATGAACGCCTGCTATACTTCGAGTAATAGTCCCCTTTATGAAGCTGTTCAAAGGGGACTGTTACTCGAAGTATAGCAGGCGTTCATAGTTCTTGAACAATAGAGTGAAGATTGACAAGGTGCATATATGATACATCGTTTCAAAAGTAATACATATCTGTCCGCATACCAAAACTGTTGCAAATGCAGACATTCTACACTGCAAAGATGATACATACATGTAGTGTCAAACAGTACTACATGCAGGAATGGAGTCTACATGCCGCAGGTGTCAATCAGTGATCATGGCCGCCTGAGGCTCAGGTCTGCCAGCAAAGAGACGATGCCTAAATGGACTCAATCCTACAATTACCAGAAGAGTGCCATGCGGTCCTATCAGTCCTTGGGAAAGGTGGAGTAGCGCATAAAAGCATTCTGGTGGACATAGGACACAGTACTGCCAGGAGAGGCCCTTGCCTAGATGAGTTGACAGGGTGTGGCCTAAGTTAAGCTACTGGGAGAGCCAGGGGTACTCCACTGGCAAAACCAGTTAGAAGCTAGCTGACATCTGGATAATGGATGCTGACACCAGACCACCTACAACAAACAGCCCTTTTAGCAACACAAAATGCAAACCAGTCCCAGCTGAACTGGTGCAAAACTCACAAACTTGCCCACACACACATGCCAGTGCTACTACCTTGCATGCTTCAGATGCTCAAAGGATTGGCTTGCAAGTTGCCGAGCTTGACCGATTGTCTGGCTTCAAGAATTCTGATAATGACCTTAACCTCCCCCGGCGAATCAAAAATAGGGCTCATTCATAAAGCTGCAGTCCCTGCCACGTTATGTGCCATACTGCTGCTAGCATGCTGCTAGCTAGCTCCTTTCACACAAGCAGCTGTCTTCGCAGATAAATGCAACATCTTGCAGCCAGAATAATTGGAGTTGGCGGCTGCCTTGGGGCCTGCGCTTGCATTCTCATCAGCTCAAGAATGTTCGCCCTGGTTCTTGAATTTTTTGCCAGACATCAGCCAGATGCTGGGAGGTGTACTCAGCTTATCCCTATTGTGTGCTGACGTGGATTTGGCCCTTACTGAGCTGCGATAAATGGAGTCCGGCCTGCAGAGACAGGCACAGAAGCAACACCACAGAACAGACATCTGAGCTACATGTCAAACAGTGATCACACTCAGGGACTGGCTTTGCAGGATTCTCCAGCGGCATTGCAGAAGAGCCACAGGTTTGTGCAAGACAGAACCCTGTGGCACGTGCATTTTGAAGTTCCCACAGGCAGAGGTGCTGCAGCTACAAAGTACAATTCCTGTGGTTTTGGTCTCATATTCAACAAACAAATCCCCAATTGTGGGTATGGTAAGTGACAACAGTGCACATGTGCAGACATGCAGCCATGAGGCACCAGATCATAAGTGCACATATTGGCTGTATGCTGATTGTTATGTATGGAGCCAATGACAAGCAGGTGGGCACATGTGATGAACATGCAGACAAGCAGCAGACAATCAACTCCATTGGATGTTGCATGAAGGCAAGCAATACAACCAAAGGAGTGATGTGAGCGAGGCATCACTTTGGCCTGGAGTTACAGCCAAGCTGGGGCAGCAGTGACCTCAGAGGCTGCTCTACTTGCATCAGCTTGCGTTGTCGGAGCTGAGAGCCACGCCACAGTACTTACCAGAAGGATACTCACCAGTGACAACGCAAGCTGATGTTTGCAGACCAGCTGCTGGGCTAGACTTAAAACAAGATTGTGACATGCATAGAGTTCCACCTTCTGAAAGGGTTCTCAGCAACAACTTTTGGGTAGGGGCAGGGGGCACTGTTGCTGTCCATGTCCGTTGCTGTCCATGTCCCAAAGCTGCTGCTGAAAACTCTTTGCCAAAGGTCGGACTGCAACTAAGTTCATCTGCTTGCTAGGCAATACTGCAGGCTATGTAGACCTATATTTCGTGCTTGCAGCAGGCAACCTGCAGGAGATGTGCATAGATAGGCACACACCTGTGCCGCTATCACGGGGGCTGCTGGCGCTGCTGCTGATGTTGACCCCTTCAAGCAACACCCCATCATCATCGTTACCTTCACTCATGCGATAGTGCATGTGCTGGCCGGCAACCGTGTACTGTGGTATGTAGCCGCGCTCCTTGGACACCGGAACATCAGGCATCTCATTCAGATGTGCGGAGTCAAAGTTACGCCACCTGAAAAAGAGAGTCCAAGGCATGCATCAGCAGGTGTGTTACAACTGATAAGGTATGCGTGTATACCTTCCTGCAAGTGGTCAGCAGAATCACAAACCAGCCAACTCACAAAGCATAGCCCTTCCTGTACTGCAGGGGTTGTAGTGAAGTGCACTTGAGCTGGCACTGTTGCAGCATTGCTGCTACTTCTACAATCTACAGACATGGATAAATATCACTGCTTGAATACACACTTTCACAGACAACGCAGTTACAGGCTATGGCGACATAAAGTCCAACCACTGTCTATTTGATGTAATGATGTGCTACATACTGTCGTATGCTGCATGATTGTTGCAATGCCACTGCTGGGTGCCCTCACCATTGGACTGCCTGCTTCTGATCATGCTGTGTCTTGTATGCGTCCAGGTTTGGGGCAGTTGGGGACCCAGACATGTCATACTTGTCACCTGCAAATAACACAAATGCAGACTGTGGTGCTGGGGCAAAATGGTGCAGTTGTTTCCAGAGCTGGTTTGCTTATCATGAGCTAGGCAGGAATAGGCCCATTTAACAGCAGGCTTGCCATTGGTCGAAGACACGCTGCGCAGTTGCTAAAGCTAGTGGCGATGGCGCTTATACCGTTTGCTGGACTAGCTCGCCCATGCTAGCCAGCAGCTGCAGCAGCTGTGCAGCATGTCTCGATGCATCAACGGCAAGGTCTTTAGGTGTGCATAGCCATTGCCTAGCTTTAACCCACCAGCAGAGGAAGGTAAGCTTGACTGGCGTTGCAGCTGCTGTGGCGCCTTGAACGAGCTGCTAGCGTCTATGCTGCGTGCAGCAAATGTCATAGACTTCTCCAAGGTGCGGCTGGAAGGAGATCCAACAGGTTCAGAAAAGCGCCCAACAGGCATGGACTGGCGACGCATGAGTATGGGTGCTGACTTTCTGTGGAGGTCCCCATGCTCCTTGAGCTCCCTGCAGCAAAAGTGATCGCAGTGATGTATGCATAGACCCGTTCAAGCAGAGTGAATGCGTGAGAGGTACAAACAGCCTACATTCCGAGAGAATATATACGTCCCTGCCTAAGCACAGCAACACCAACTAATGCTGACTATGCACATCGTCTGAAGTGCAGAAACGCATCGTCTCCTGCTGACCAAGCGTCAAAGGCTGCAGATGACAGCTGGATATTTTCTGAAAGCAGATGTTGCATTTGCCAGGCACGTCAGATGCTGCATGAAGGGACAATCTGCGTTGCGACAGCGAAGTTGAGGCATACCTCTTCATTTTGTTGTACGCTGCAAAGTATCCAAGCTCTTCCTCATTATCATTGAATTCCTGGTATCCTGTGCCAGCACGGAAAGCAAATGGCAGATGCGGAATAGCCTTTGCTGGGCACAGATGTACTTGACACAGGAATGCAGTCCCAGAGGACAAGGTGCGCTTGCCACCGATCAAAAGTTAAACAGCACAGATAATAAGTACTGCTTCTGTCGGTGCACGGACACGATCACAGGCGTCTATGCAAAGCTATGGCCGCGTCAGCACGCTCTGGTCGGCTGGTCTCCACGGCAGAACGCATCATGCCATACCTTTTGGTGCTACACCAGGAGCCCTTTCGTCCCAGCCAGGTAACAGGCTGCCCATATCTACAGACCGTCTACAGCTTCAGTGTCGAAGTTTGTTCCGAAGTAGCGTAGCAGTTGATGGACAGGCGCAAAGTCTGATTCAAAAGAGCGATTTGATATCAGTTGTAGCGATGGAGCTAGCTAAGAAGCCTCAATCAACTCAAACCGAGCAGGGGAGCAGACGGTCTCAGCACGCAGGTTTGGGCATACTTATTGAGACGACGCAGTGCATTTGCGGTAGGCATGCCAAGGATACTTAGCATAGTACTATCAGATGCGCCGGCCCGCGTGTACTAGTTCAACGCTGGGTCAGTCATCTTCTTGACTGTCCTGCGTTGCGCCTGGAAGTGCTGATGGCTCAAACTCGTCATCTTCATCGCCAGCGCATGGTTTGTAGGCAGCAAAGTTTCGCTCTTGCAGGCAGCCCTGCAATAGCACATGCAACAACAACAACAACAACAGCAGTACAGCTTCACCGGGGTGCGATGACGCTTTCAAATACGTGCAGGCTGCATGTGACAATGCGCATGGACTGTGTTTCTTTTCGCGAGACGACTCGTCACACCCATAACAGCCCTACGTCTTACCGGATTGAGCACAATGCACCCTTCACAACTGTAGCTAGCCTGAGGTGATGTGTCAGCCAGCACGAGCGCATGAGGCAGCGGATACAAGCGCAGGGCAGCATCATGGGCCCAATGCACCGGCTGAACTTGCAAGGGCAGGGGACACAGGCAAGACTGCTGCAGGAGTGTGGTGGCCAGCTGCTGGAACATTGCATCTGGGTCATCTGCTACCTCCTCTATCACACAGCAACAACAGCAGCAGCAACAGGTGGATTATGACTTCCACCTTGGATACAACCCAGCAATTAACCACCAGCCATTGGATTGAGCCAGTTGAGTGAGTTCTGCCAACACACCTGCAGGCTTTGCAGAAGTGGTGTTGCATGAGAAAGCACCAGAAAAAGCACCAAGAACTCAGACATGCTGCCTTCATATTACAATATTCAAGTGCTATGCACAGAACCTATCCTGTGTATCCCACCTGTAATGGGCACCAGGCATCTTCTGCGCATCTGCTTGAGCAGGTCATATCTAAAAACAACTATCTCCTTGGTGTAGTACTTAATCCTGCAGCAACAGCACACAAACTACGTCTGCAATAGTACCGTGAAGAAATCATTCAGCTCATAATCTGTAGAAATCCAAGGCCATGGCAGTATCGCTGTGGCTCATGGGTAACTTGTGTTCAGTCAACCAATGCACCAGGCTTTCAACACCCGTATGAGCTGCTGATCATTAGATGATGTACTACATGTTGAGCAGCAGAGGAGTGGCAGAGTCCTGCCTGCACAGCAGTTGCCTTAAAAGAGGTACGAGAAGGATGTTGTCAGAGTTGCATACATACACACCCCATCACTCACCTGCATGGGTTCGAGGCAAACACTGCAGTCGGCAGCACAGCCTGCAGCTCGGAGGTGAAGTAGGTCGGCAGGCGGGGTTGCGGCAGCACAAGCCCAAGCCCTGGATCATTGGGGCCCGGAACAAACACAAAACGAGAGCCCTCCTGCGCAACAGCAGTAGACAGCAGAAGGAAGCTTCTGACCAGGAGGGGCTGCAGCTGATGTCAGCCGTGCTGCTTTCAGCAGGCAATGCATTATGCAGTATTTTGGGCTGAAAGGAGGTGCCATCGTGCTTAGAAGCCTTATGTACTATTGTTCAGCAACTTGAGGCTAAGGACACCTGACGTATGATGCGCTAATGCAGCAGCCAAGCACAGCACGTGTCAATGCATGGCGTGACGCATCATCTACCTTGATCCTTGGGTATGTGTCCAGCAGCCTGGCCAGTTGTCTGAACCCCTCTCTGAGGCCCACGTAATCAGCATCAGGCACGTTGCTGGTGGCTCGAGCACTGAAGTTGCCCATCATCACAATCATAGCTGGAATCATGTCAGCATCTTGGAGCCCTGCAGCACAACAACAGCAGCAGTGTTCCTTAACAAGAATCCCCATGCAGAAACGTTACTCATCTACTTCCCTGATGATGCACTGGACGATGAAAATGGACCGAGCATTGATGAGCAAGGCTGATGAGCAAGGCAGCTGTCAGATGTCAGTTTTGCTAGGAGTGATACCACACACAACTGGCTACTTGGGCGCTCACCACTCATGAGTGTGTGCAGAAGGTCAAAGGTCCCAGGCCTGTCCAACCAAACATTGGACAGAAACACGATTCGATCATCGCCGGCATCCAGCTCAGCAAGTTCCAGCCTGGCCTGATCCTCAGGACTCAACATAGGAGCTCCAAAGAAGTTGAGCTTTTGGGCAGTTGCTGGTAGTTCAGAGCGATTCTCACACTGGGGGAACCCCAGGGCCACTGCTCTGAAGACGCCGTCATGCCCCATCTCTCCCTCGGCAATCACTATGCAGTTCTCTGCATGCATTCACAGATTCATGGTAATAGTGAGTTGTAGAACAGCCAGACGGGCCTAGGGGGAGTGAAGCATGGCGACCCAGCCAACCAACCCACATCTGAATGAGACCTGCCTCAAGGGTGAAGGGCTCTGCCATGATGACAGTTCATAATTTGATTAGCCCCCACAAACATGTCAGGGGCAGCATGGTCCATCCAACAACATCAAGCAGACAAGAGTGATACAATAGATACACGATGTAGATAGCAGTCAAGTTTCTGATAAGACACTGATGTGCACAAACTCAATCACCTCCTGATGAAGCGAATGCCTGACGTTTGTGGAGTTACCTGTCACAAGTCCCTCATGCAACTTGGCATGTGACACATCTATAGGCACTGTCGCCCCCTCATCTTCAAGCGTCAAGTGCCCATCCTCCTGGCTGCTGATGAGCCCCATCACAATGCAGCGCTTGCCCACACTGCCCTTCAGGCCCATCAGCTCAGTCAGTTGGGCGTGCATCTGATGCTGAAGTGCTGCCTGCAGTGGGGAAGTGTGCACTTGATGAGCTACAGATGCCTAAGTGCATTGGTCACTTGACTGGGATGGCTCTACTGAAACACTGTACCTGTCAAAGTATTTACAAGACTTATGAATGATTTGTGTACGAGTACTGTGTGCCTGATATGTGCTGCTATCAACCTGGAGTGGTGGTGCATGGCACAATGTTTAGACTGCAGTTGCTATGAACGGGTGAGCTACAGGGCTCCACCCATACAGACGGCATGAAAATGGTGCATCAAGGTTGTGTAATGAAGATACCTGTACTGGGTTGAGGGGGGCAAATCTGCTGTTTCTTCTCAAGCGCTGATACAACAAGTCAAAACGGTTTTGATACAAGCGGGGCTTCTCCTGCATGGCATTGGAAGCAAAATTGCAGCGCAAGGCTTCAGCTGGCGAAGGAGGCAATAGATTGACCAGCAAATCAGCTGCAACTGCTGTGACCCTTTGCTGTGCACTGCTTGTGGGAGCATATCTGAGCTGCCAGCACGTTATGCGTTGCAGATCAGTGTGTGAACTCATTGAAAGGCAGGTCATGGACTGTAGAAGTGTTGAGGCACTTACGTCTCCTGTTGGCTGCAGGGTTGCTGGCCTATTGTTGTCTTCTATTAGGCGCTTGTGGATGGTGTCAAAGCGTATCCGTGGCACCTGAACCACAACGGCGACAGGCACAGACAGGGACAACTGATTGTGACGACCCTGCCTTTTGCTGTAAGAAGCCAGGGTGCTGGCAGCTGCTTGCTGCAGAATGTACTGTGTTGCCTGTTGCTGCAGCTGCAGTGGTGGGCTGCTGCTGATGCTGCAGATGATCCATCCGCAGTAAGCCCACCACAGCTGTTGGTGCAGTACTGGCAACTCTGCTATTGTGTGATTGGCAATCGATTGCAGATGCTGTGATATGGAGCTGCAGCGGTTATGGGGTGCTTTGACCCATCAGTGCTGTCTCTATCTGCTCGGCTGAAGCCTGTTTGCACTGTTGACACTCCAGGTAATCCTCTGATTGATAATTAGGCAGTGATAGGATCGCGTGTCCTGAAATCTGAACATACCTTGAAGGCATCAATGATGGTGATGTGCTGTGACTCAGAGCTGGTGCTGCCCCCTAGCTGTCTTATCGCTGCTTCGACATTTGCTTTGTCCACGCTGCCTGTTTCGTCAAGGCCTGCGGGTAACAGCTGATGAATTCATGCTGGATTATGCTGAGGTCCATCTGATTTCATCCTGTGACGGTTGTATGTCAGCTGCTGGGCTGCAGCACTCCACACAGCTGCTCGGGAAGTATTGTTGATGCCTTTCAGATCGAGGCGGTTTCAGCTACTGCAGCAGTGCCCTTGTACAATAGTAGGAGTTTCTTGCTGCCAGCGAACAATGTGGCTTCGCGCTCACTTTGCTTTAGCTGCTCCAGGATGTTGTACAGCACATCAAGGTCTCCTTGAACCTCTGAAACATACTGCAAAAGAGCTTTGAAGGCATCTGCTTGCAAAGCTCCCTGTAGGCCAGCCTCTGATAGCTTATGCTGTAATGATTTTGAGTAATGCGCTGCTGGGGTAGCCATACTGGCGCAAGTGGTGTTGCAACAGGATTGCTAGCTAGGTGATGGTGGGTTGATGAAGCACGGTCACAGGTTTGTTAGTCTGTCAGCGAACCTATCAATATAAGTTGACAGATAATGTTTATTTCAGCGATCAAAACGGCGTTGTCATCCAGCAAGGTGCGCGAACAGGCTGTTGGCACCTTAGCAGAGGCCAGCAGCACTTTTGACGAAGCGTGACACGGTGGGATGACATGAAGACAGTAGAAGTTGATTGCGTTCTTGCATAAGCCTGACAGCCCGTTCCAAGCGCAGAAGTGTTATGTCACTGAGTTCGAAAAAGTCTGGCGTGTTATGGAGCTGTCTGCTGCAGGGCTACCGGTTTTTAATACCTAGTGTCACCACATGGTACTATGAACCCTTGGGATCGGCAGATATTGACAGCCCAGCATGCAATATCTGACGTTGCTCTGCAGCACAGCATGTGCAGCGGTCGACCCGCAAAAGTGCGGCAATCAACTGCCCACCTCCATCCTGGGGTGCATCTACTTTCAACTTGCAGTACAAGTAGCAAGTTGCTAGTTCCAAATCCACCAGCTAGCAGCACACCCTTAGCATAAGCTGTCTACTGTTGGTCACTTCTGACCCATCATGCACTCCTTGGTGAGAGAGGCCCTCGCGATGGGCTTCGTTGAGGAGCATGCGGTAGCAGCGTTAGTACACTTTGCGAAGGAAGCTGCTGCAGGCAGCGCAAAAGCTCTCAGCGTAGCTGCGCATGGGGATGCGTTTGTGGAGTTCCTGTTCAACCATCCTGCAGAGGAGTTTGCCACCGAAGCCATGCCACGTAAGTGCTTATGGAGAACAGCCTTATGCTCTTTATCATGAGACAGCAGCTGTCAATGTCAATCTGTTATCCCAGCATGGCTTGGTCTGGTGACAGGACAGCACCAGCTCAATCAAAAAAACATCATATTAGGTGTTTGAGCCAGTTTTGTCAATGTACACTTGGCCTGCCAGGCATCTAAAGACTTCCTCGCTAACTTGAAACTTAAGCCACATTCAAACTTGTTCCATTACGTGTTTGGCAGCTACCAAGGCAGGAGAGCTGCAGCAGCGCCGCCGCAGCACAAAGAGAAAAGCAGCACCGGCAGATTCAGACCAACAGCTGCAGGAGGACCCTGCAAACCCCACATTCAGGCACAATGATAATCGTGATGCGGAAAAGGATGAGGATGACCTCATAGACGAAGGTGTCATGCATGTCCAGCAGCAACCTAGGCAGCCACACCAGCGGAAAAGACTGCGGCGCAGCTCAGAAGCAGCAACAACACCAGCAGCAGCTCTAGCAGCAGATGCACGGTGGCAAAACGACTGTGACCTTTCAGTGCACGTAACACAGCATAGAAATAGTGCAGTGCGAGCATATCCTTGTCAAGCGCAGCATCATGACAGTACACCAGCAGGTGCAGCAGCAGAAGTACGGCTTAGTAGCAGCACGAAGCAAGGTCCAGATTTAACTCACTGCAACACTGCCCTCAACAGCAGAAGGAAACCTGCAGCAGCAGCAGAAGCCATAGCAGCGGTCTCAGCAGTGCGTGGCGTGCAGCTGACGCACATGAACCGGCCTGCTGCTGCTAAACCCAGCCTGTACAACAGCAGCATGAAGCTAATCCCTGGACAAGCCAAGTTGGATAAGTTCTTTGTAGGCACCCAGCAGCAGGATGGAGCTGGCAAGCTTAGCACCCCAGCAGCAGCAGTAGGCAGGGCCAGAGCCAGCAATGCAGAGTTTACACAAACCTTGCTGTCTCCCCTAAACCTCACCAAGGTGCATGGTGGCAGCAGCAGTGCTACAGCTGCAAAAACACCTGCCGCTGCTGCTGCTGCTGCTACTGATGGAGTCAGGAGCTTTTTCACACCTGGCAACTCCACTGCTGCTGCTGCTGCTGCTGGGGGCCGTAGGAGTATAGGTTCAGCGCTGCAACAGAGGACCCCAGCATCAGCAGCATCGGCTAGAACAGCAGTACCACCCAGCAGATGCATTAGCAGATTCCAGCAGCAGCAGCAGCAGCAGCAGCAGGCCGGCAGCAGCCCTGTACCAGCAGCAGTAGCACCCTGGTATGCCCCACTCACAGAAGCTGACCAAAGCCTTGATACATTTGACCTGGTGAACCTGAAGGTTTTTGGGCACAAGGGTTTTAGGCCACAGCAGAAGGAGATTGTGCAGCAGGCAGTGGCAGGGCGGGACCTGTTTGTGCTCATGCCAACAGGTGGCGGAAAGAGTTTGTGCTACCAGCTGCCTGCAGTGATTAGTAAGGGACTGACTGTGGTGGTTTGTCCATTGCTGTCTCTGATGCAAGATCAGGTGGGGGTTTAAACTGGTTTTAGTTTTTGAAATGGTAACACTGTCCACGCGACAAACAGTCGGTTGAGAATTGTCAGGTGCCGCAGGTGTAAGTCAGTCTATTTGTTTTTTCAGGTTTGCTTCTAGAGGTTCCTCTGACAGAGGCTTCAGCAGTACATCACTGCTGTACTGCAGCAGTCCTAAAGTGTGGCCAAATGATCACTGGCAATCCTGCTGTTTTAGCAGTGGCCTGGAAGCAGCATACTATTGCAAACTCTGATAACACCCATCATCACTGCTGCTGCTGCTGCCGCCGCCGCTGCTGCTGCTGCTGGTGTGATCAGGTAAAGGCCTTGTGCTGCAACCGGCTGGGTGGTGTCCCCACCAGTTACCTCAGCAGTCAGCAGACATCAACAGAAGCAGCAGCAGTCAAAAACGAACTCAAAAAGGTGAGCCCTCAGTTCTGTTACCCACTTGGCAGCTACTGTGTGGTCATGTTGACTTGCCAGCTACTGTGTGGTCCTGGCCATTATGTGATGTCGCCTCAGTGTCTCACTGCCCGGGCTTGCCCTCCTTCAAGGTGTAGCACAGCATCCTTCAACCAAAGCTCAGTTAGCAAATTAGAAGTATCTCAGAATTAGGATGCTTGTCACTCTGTGACAGACATGCTGTAACTCATGCATCGGAACACAAGCAGCCCTCAACCTGGCACAGCACAATCATTAAGTTGAGAGCCAGGCAGTCAGAGGCACCGTTACCAACATGAGAGCTTCTGACCATCCACGCATATGGTGCTGGCTGTATTTGCTAACATCAAAATACACAAAACGACACACACGCTGCTTCTTATCTTGGCTGTGTTTGATGTTCTTTGTCACCTGCAGGGCATGCCCTCCCTCAAGCTGCTGTATGTCACTCCTGAGCAGTTGGTGAAGAGTGACAGTCTAAGAAGGATTTTGCAGGGCCTGGCACAACGGGGAAGACTTGCACGATTTGTCATAGATGAGGTGTGCTGAGCAACAATGAATGCAGTATGATGTGTTGCTGCTCTCTGCAGTGCCTGCAATAGGAAACTGAACCATGCAAACTGTTATATTGATTATTTAGTGCTGCTTTGCTTGTTGAGGATCACAGCAAGATGAAGCAGGGGTAGCGAGCAGCTGCTGCCAGCCTGAGGTTGTTTCGTCCAATCAACTCCTTTGTTGCCAACAACGACAACAATTGTGTGTTCTTACTGACCGACATCTGCTCACAGTCCACCCTTCAGACTTCCAGTGTGCGCTGTGCCTGCCATTAATGCTGCTGCTATTGCCACTGCTGCTGATGCTGCTGCTGCCTGATGTGAAATACCCCCAGGCGCACTGTGTGAGCACCTGGGGTCATGACTTCAGGCCCGACTACAAGGGGCTCTCAATAATTAAGGTGAGGGAAAGAGACAGGCTAGATCTCACTCAATGCTTATAGCCATAACAGCATGCAAGCTGTCTTGATAAGAAAGACTGTATGCTGTCTGGTGACAGCACCTGCTCAAATGCTGGATCATATCTACTTCTGGAACACGCCCGGTTTGCTGATGCACAACAATCTGCAGCATTGAAGGCCTTCCCTGATGAAGCCCCTGGCAAAATGCATTGTGTAAGAATAACCCTACACAAGTAGCAAGTAGCCAATGTTGTATTTCCTGACAGGTGCCCAACTGTCTGTTGAATTTCTGCCGTGAAACTATTTGTTTGTGTGCTTGTAGAAGAGCTTTCCTCGGACGCCAATCACAGCAGTGACTGCCACCGCTACTGGCAGAGTGCAGAGCGACATTCTGTCAATTCTGGGCATCACAAGAACTGTCACAGTACACCAGGTGGGTATAGGCATCAGATGTATAAGGTCACACTCAAATAGTCTCAGTGTGTATTTGATCATAGTGTCTGATGATTCGTATTCAGTGTTTTATACTGTATACTGTACTATTGCATGGCGCAAGTCTGGGAAGAGTTCTGTACAACAAGACAATCGCATTGCAAGCAATCTTGGGCCAGTGCTGCAATACTGAGTGCATCATGCTTGGGCAGACTTCTACCGCATGATGCAACCTGCATTTGACATGCTGCTGCAAGGTGGTGCTGCATGTTGCCTTCTCACTGTCAGCTCCTGTAAACTCATTTCTTCATCAGAGCCTTTTGGGGCTCAGATGCTTCTTAGACACATGTTTCTTGATTGTTGATGTATCCCATTAGAATGAGACCAAAGCATGCAGCCGCTTCCCTGACTCAGATCCCATCAATATGAACCCTTGACTTGCCATGCTGTCTGTGCATCCTCTGCTTGCATTCACAGACAAGCTTCCTACGACCAAACCTGGTCTTCAGAGTTGTCCCAAAAGTCCGTGAACGCGACGAAGATTCCGACCAGCCACTCTTCATCACAAAACTCATCCAATATATCAAACACCAGATGGCAACTGCACCAGCAGCAGCAGCAGCAGCCGCAGCAGCGGCCGGAGGGGTGAAAGCAGAGCCTGGCAGTGCTGCTGCTGCTGCTGCTGCTGGGATCTGCAGTGGGATCATCTACTGCTTGTCCCGGAAGGAAGCTGAGGGGTTGGCAGTTGTGCTGAAGGAGGTTGGGGGGTTGAAGGCGGGGCACTATCATGCAGGAATGACACCCAAGCAGCGAATGGAGGTAGGAGATGCAGCAGATGCTGCTGATGACAAGGGTAACCTTCTGCATTGTCTGCTGCAGTACTGGAATATTCTAGAAATGTATGTATATTTTGAGGTACATCTGCTGCTACTGTACTGCTGATTGGAGTGTGAGGCGGTGCTGCTGCTGACCCTTGTAGTTTTGTTAGTTGCTGCAGCTTCACATGGCCTCCTGTGTGGTGTAAGCTTCTTACATATATTTCTTGCTTGTGCTTTCAGATGATCTTATAATTAGTGATCACGAATCCAATCAGCATGCTACAGAGTTATAATCAACCTGCATATTCCACTGTCTGTGTCTAATGCTGACAGTTGCACTACTGCTGCTGCTGTTATTGGCTGCTTCAGGTGCAGAATGCCTTCTTCTCTGGCGAGTTGTCCATCATTGTGGCCACCATTGCTTTTGGCATGGGCATAGACAAGCCTGATGTGCGCTTCGTGGTGCACTTCTGCATCAGCAAGAGCTTGGAGGGTTATTACCAGGAGGCTGGCAGGTGAGGAAAGCAGGTTGATTATACTCTTAACGTCTACAAGGAGTTGATTTGACAATTATTGACTATTTATGATGGCAGTATGTATAGTGCTGACAATGTGTTGCATTCTCGTATGAAAGCTTCCTGTAATCTATCAGGTGGATATTGCCACTGTCGTCGCCGTCCACTGCTGCTGCTGCTGCTGCTCCTAATGGTGCTGATGATTTGCAGGGCTGGTCGTGATGGATTGCCTGCTGAGTGTATTCTGATGTATTCACCAGCTGACCGGGGCAGGATTGAGTACATGACCAGGATGAGTGAGTATCAACACACTGCTGGGCTGTGGTCTCTTTATACCGTCTAAAGTGCCCTTTTCAATTGCTCTCAGTTCACCATGCTGCCCTGTCATATCTCTAAGGTCATGAACGAGATTGCATGCCACGGCTGTTGCTGACACAGCCATGTTAGCGGATCATCTTGATGCTGCTAACACTGTAGCTTCTCACAAAGTGTTGAACCAGGCCTGCAATTTTTTGCTTTGTGCTACCTGCATGTAGACACCTTTGTTCTTCATTGATGCAGCTGCGTCGCACAGGGCCCAACACTCATTGATGTACTTCAGGAAGCCACACGGCATGACCCCACCTTGGTTCATCTGCTGGTGAAGTGCCTTTTTGTGGGTTTTACTCACCTTTAAACCGCCAAATCTCACTGGCTTCTCAAAATTAGAACCCTCAGCACTGCTGAACCCTAAATCTCTTATGCGCTAAACCCTGCAGGTCTGAGGGGTTCCAAGGCTTCTAAGAAGTTGGAGTCTGCCATGGCTGCTCTTGATGTGATGAGGGACTACACCATCAACACAACAAGGCGCTGCAGGCACGCTCTCATGCTGGACTACTTTGGTGTGCAGGAGAAGGATCTGCCAGAGGGGAAATGCGGGACTTCATGTGATGTCTGCAGGTGGGTGGTTTGATATGGTTTTATGGGGCCTTCTTTCTTGTCTTGTTGCATGGTATGGATTCAAGCTGCTGCTGCCGCTGTTGGGGCTGCTGCTGCCGCTCCCCTGGTTATGAGCAGGTGCGTTTGGTCGATGTATGTATGTGTGCATCTGTGTCATGCTGCTGTTCATGTTGAATGTTGATACTTGTGTACGTATCACGTTCTTGTTTCTGTGTTGAATGATACTATTTTCTCTGTTTTTCTCTGACTGTCTTGCAGGGGCGAGGTTGTGCCCTTGAACCCTGAAGAATGGTCAGAATACGGCGAACATGAGCACCAGCATGAGATAGAAGATTCCATAGACCTCCTGGACTCAGAAGATGAGGCCAACCCCGATGACAACGGTGGATCAGTAGTACTCAGCGGCAGCAGCAGCAGCAGCAGTGAGGGAGAACCAGGGCATGATGGTGAATATCTTAGTGGTGGCAGCAGCAGCAGTGCTGGTGACAGTGATAGTGGTTTAGGCAGTGGGGTTAGTGCAGGACCGGGTGATGATGGAGAAGAGGGCGACTCAACGGGCAGTGAGAGCCCACAGCAGCAGCAGCGGCAGCAGCATTGTGATGTACAGCAGCAGAGGGCTAGTGGGGGTTTCCAAAGTGCCAGGACGATGCAGCAGCAGCAGCAGCAGCAGCAGCAGAATGCTGCAACACCACATCAAAGGAGAGTCGCTGGAGTCCGGCTGCAGCAGCAGAAGAGACATCAGCAGCTGGATGAGACGCCTGACCTCACAGGTCTGGATCAGGTAGCCCAGGCAGCAGTAGAGCGAGCAGCGGTAGGTGTTGGCATGGTCAACAGCAGGCTTGGCAGCAAAGCAGAAGGCAACGTGTTTGCCAGAAGCAAGGTACCCACCAGACCAGCAATTCAGCAGCAGCAGCAGCAGCAGCAGCAGCAGCAGCAGCAGTACTTCAGTGGTTTTGTGTCTGTGGCAGGCTTGTCAGGAGTCCAACACACTACACCAGCAGCAGCAGCAGGAGCGACGTCACAGTGTGATGCTGCCAAGGCCGCTAGTCCCGGGCGCGTTGCCGACATGACGGTCGAGAGCAATGGAGGTTGGAGGCACAAGCGCAGTGGTCCCGCGGCTGCTGGTTCATCTGCTGTTGCGGCTGCAGCAGGGCTCGCATCAGGTAGAGCAGCTGCCAGGCCTGGGCAGACAGGAGAGGCAGCTGCTGCTGGTAGGAAAGATCCTATGGCAGCTTTAGCACGGGAGTTCAGAGCAGTTGACAGCGAAGATGACTTTATGTGATGCCTGGCTCACCATCAAATACTATTGGCACAGCCTGGTGTTGCGATTATCATCAACGTGCTACAGCAGGCCTCGCTGCAGACAGTACAATCAAGTTGTAAGTTACACGAGTGTAACCCGCCCGTTAGCGAGCCAAGTACAGGCTCATTGGGCAAAGCACAGTATTTGATCACAGTAGGTATACATATACAGCAAGCTCATTTGAGCCAGTTGTTCAACAACCGGGAATCAATAGTAGTCGTGACAGTTGCGTGCAGAGTTGCTGAATGCATGGGCCAGAAATTTTCTACAACGGTAGCAACACCGCACACAGAACAGGATGTTGGGGCAGATTTAACAGAGTCTTGCACAATTGTGCCCTGTTTCGGAAGCCTTGGCTAGGGGCTAGCTTTGCTCCGGGTGCCATCCAGTGGCGCTATCATGCTTAAGCATAGTAAGCTTACTGCCATAGACCAGGGGGCGCCCTGGTTATAACAGACACAAAACAAAACCCCCTAGGCCGGCCTAGGGCCTTGTAGCAATTACGCGCATGATGCTAATGCATACGCTATCCAAATCCCTATTCATAGCTCGGAATCTTTATTCAGCCGGAGCATTGTCAGCAGCCAGATCGTATCCAAGGTAGTGTTGATTTGGCACGGTTAGCAGGGCCCCGTTTCGCAATCACAGTACCTGCACCGGCCTTGATGCGTATTTTGATTGCTTGCTTTCAATCTGCTCTGCGCACGTAGCCAATGTGACCAGCATTCAGACTCGTAGCGCAGAAAGAAAGAAGAGCAATGATGTATCTACAGTCTCGCACTTCCTGCCCCAGGAGCCCCTGTAGACACGCAGCTGCCTCGAGACCGCCATGTTGCTCTGTCCATACCTCAACACAGTCTCGTTCGGCGCCCATGACCCCCAGTGAGTGAAGACTACAGGGTACAGCTGTCCGTGCTAGGTCATGACGGTCATGCTAGGCAGTGTGTGCAACAAACAGTGCCCCGCTGCATCACCCTGTTATAACAGTCAATGCACAGTTGCAGATTTGATCTGCAGTAGCAGAAGCGGGAGCTGTAGTCGATCATTTCGTAAGAATTAAACACAGCATAGGGACCAAGCTATGTCACTGTAAATGGTGCTTGACAGTGTTGGATCTTCCTGAAGACCTAGCCTGGATCATTCCGTTTATCATATCCATGGTCCATGTGGCAGTCGTCAAGCACCATGGGTTTGGTCGGTACTTATCAGATCATACAAAGATCTAATGATCCATCCTCTAGAGGATCACAAAACAGCGACTGCTGGGGTGGGGGGACAAGGCCTTGTTGCAACAGTTACAACATGGCATGGCTGCTGGGCGTAGCAGCAGAAAAACTCATCATCAGTGGCTTCGCTGTTATGCAGCTGCTTGCTTACCAGATTGTAATGTCCTGATGCAGGTGCAGGTGCAGGTCTGCAAGCCAGTTTGCCCACCATCAGCAATGGCTCCAACCCTGCCAGGTGGAGCCCCTTGCTAATAACACATGCCAGGAGGTTGACAGATGCAGCAGAGTCGCCTGTAAGCTCCAAAGCCATGGCTTGTTGTGATACCAGCCACACTGCACTATCATATGATGATGAAAACACTGTCATGCGAGGCACGTAAAGCACATGGCATGTGGCACAGGCAACAATAACCTACCTCCATAGTCCCCAGTGGTCTCATGTGTACATTCACGTGGTGTGAGCACAGTGCGTTGGGACAGCCGCTGCCGCACAGTGTGCTGTGGAAGCCTGCCACAGAAGCCCGGCTTTAGTAAAATAGTTGCAGTCATTGCACAAATCAACAAACAGCACATACGCGTATGCCTTGCATACATGCCAGACACACTGGCCATATTTGCCAAATGGGCGCTGCTGAAGCAGTTGATATAGACCATATTACATACCATACCATACAACCTGGCCCAGAGGGGCACCCCGGAGGAGCCAACATAGTCGCTCATGGGGGGATATTATGATATAACAGAAGTGCAGTGTTATATGCCATATATGGCACTTAACAATGCACTTCTAGACACGGACATTGCCAAATGGTGGTGTTACGGCATAGACAAGCATTGTCACAAGAGTCTTGTGCTATGGCAACCGGCAGGCTGCTTGGTGCAGATTGACATTACAGCACTTAGCCAGTAGTACTACATGGGCTAAGTACCCGTGAAACACACTGTGTTAGGAGATGATTTCATGCAGTCATGTGCATGCACTGTGTGCCATGTCAGAACTGTCAAGAGTTATTCTTGACAGTCCAACACTGGATGGTGCGAAGCTACTTGAAGTATATCCAAGCTGAAACAAATCTATGCTGAGAATGTCTGATGTGGTTGGTGCTCCGCAGGCATCACCGCTTGCCAAGGCCGTAACAAAGATTATTGCAGAAGCAGAGTCATTGCAAGACCTGGAGGATGCAGTCATTGAGTGGGCAAGCAGCTTTAACCCTGTACATGTGGCAGCAGTGTTCAACCGCGCAGCAAAGTTGGCTGGCCGTTCACCACAAAGAGCATGGCAGCTAGCAGCCCGAACGTCTGGCATCTGGTACCAGGTACTTCCGAATGCAGAGCCTCGTGCAGTGGCTAGTGTTATGTGGGGTGCAGCAAAGCTGAAGTACGGTGAAGATAACTTTTGGCAAGACAGTCTGGAAGCATTCACAATGCGGCGTTGTCTCAAAGCGGCCAACTGCGTTGACCTGGCCAATGCAGCGTATGCCTTGGCCAAAATCGCCGAGTCCTGCAATGGTGTGGTACCAGGTGTTGACAGACAAGGAGTGACAACAGCCATGCGGGAAATATTGGAGGAGACCTACGTGCAAGTGACAGCACCACACCAGGAGGATGTTAATGCACAAGGAATTCGTAACATCCTGTGGGCATGTGGTAAGCTGAAGTTCAACCCTGGTGATGCGGTGGTTGACGCCTTGGTGTCAACATTCAGCAGGGCAGAGATGTTGGAGGCTTTGGATCCATCAAGTCTTGCTGTTCTGTCGCTTGCCGTCGTGAACCTAATGCAACATTGTGATTACAAACCCCATGTGAAATAGGGAATGTGGCAGCTGATATTCAGCAAGGTGTTACTGCAGTGCACAGCTGACAACACACCTAAGGCAACCTCGGGCGTTATGCTTTTCATCACCACTTTACACAGTTTACAACCCCCCTGCATCTCCAAGGGCTGGGCTAGAGAGAGCATCAACACCTTGTTGAGTGGGAAAGCAGTGTGCAACCTTGAGAAGTGGGATCTTCCCTCAGTCAGCACCATCTTGTGGGCTGTTGCTAGCCTGGACATGCATGATCAACTGCCACTTTTGGAGGCAGCAGCATCCAAACTTCCCACATTAACCCGTAAGGAGCGTTTGGGCCTAGGCGGGACAGGCCTGTCTGTAGCTGAGCGGCTGTGGTTTGCACATTGTTGGTTGTGTGAGCAGGGTTGGCAAGACGGCAAGGGCTTGTTGGGTATGTTACAACCCAAGCAGCTCCAGGTCCGCCAGGAGGGGCCTGGAAGTGCAACATAACAGCAGCTAGCTGATGCCAACAAGGTCTGAGTCTTGTTGGTGAACATGCATACTTATGCCGTATGCTGAGGTTTCTGGGCTAGGCTAGCTGCATACTTGAGGCAGCCTGCATATGATGGCCGCCCCGGCGGGTGCTGCATGTCATGGCAGGTGATCACCCCAATGCAATGGGCCAAGTTGCCCAGCATTTGCAACTCTAGCTAGGGTCTTGATTGACCTGGTTGACCCCTGAAGGATTCAACCACTGAACTCTAGAGCCTCTGTTGTTTCTGGCTCTATAAGAATGTTTCTCTGTCTGAATGCAGCATGATATCATCGATGGACTTTGGAAGTTCCATGCTATGAATCCCACTGAGGCCCTGCAGCCGTGCCGCTGCTGGCAGGCTGCACTCATGGGAGGCTCCTTGGTCAGATTTTGGTTTCTTGGTTGGTGTGCCACTGTGGCTGAGCCACTTGGCAAGTACTTCCCCAAATTGCAAAACCCTTGCGGCTGGAAACGGTAGCCTTTTTTCCTACCTTTGAAGGAAGAAAGGCTACCGTTGAGGCGCTGGCCCAAGCCCTCATGATCACTACGACCGTGACGGTCGCTGAGTTGAATTGAATCAGGTCTTCAAGTGGCTGCATGTTATGGGCCAGATGCACATGGCTCACGTCAAAATGCAACATAACACCGTTCAATTAACAAATTCTCCTCTACTTTCCATCACGCTCTGCAGCCGAGCCAAAGTATCTTGCAACTCCTTCCTTGCAGCAGCCAGATAACCCCGCACTAACTGCTTCTGACCTATCCTATACAACAGACAGCTGTGCAACCACATGGGCATGTCTGCTGCTGCTGCACTGTGCCCGCCACGCCCTCCATGTGCTGCCTTGATGGCATCTGCTTCCTGCAAGCGCCTGATGTCGTCCTCCAGGGGCCCTGTACACAACATATCCAGTAAGTCTTTTGAAATCCACAAGAAAACAAATGACGGTCAGTCTACTTCAGATCTTCCAGGGTCAAAGCTTGAATTACACTTTTGCTGATATAAGGAATGGCAGGAGGCATTCATATGGTTTCCGCATGAAGGAGAGCTTGCTGATAGATGCACTCAGCAGCCTTCTGCTGCAGCCTTTCAAAGTGTTCAGGTCAGTAGGTCATGCACAGCTCACACACACACCTAGATGATCAAGCTTTGAGGAGTCGCTGTCAGTACTGTAATACGGTGCTGCACAAGAGTGCTGGCTGCCAACAGCTCATAAGGCTTATACGAACAGTCGAAGACTATCACTGATCCCTGATCATAACTCTGTACTGTGAACATTACTGATCTCTGTGTACACCTGATCATCACTGACCCTTGATCATCCACCCCCCTGCGCCCACCTGTGCCCTGGTCCTGCCCCTCCATCTGCACCATCTTGAGCTCAAGCAACCTCACAAAAGTTGTCAACACGGCCATGCGCAACCCCAACTGCTCCAGCTGGTTCTCAACATCAGCATCATCATCACTGCTAGTCACCAGGCTGGTATTTGTAGTTGATCCCTTGGCTGTTGTAGCACCAGGCGCAACATTCAGCAAGCCACCTACTTCCTGCTGCTGCTGCTGCTGCTGCTGCTGCTGCTGCTGCTGTTGCGCCTCTTCAAGAGCAGCTACAAGTTCCTTCCTCTGCATGACAAAAACCTCAATGACCTCCCGAGCTGCTGCTGGTACAATACTGCTGCTACTGCTGCTGCTGCTGCTGCTTCCTGCCTTTGTTTCTGCTGCTGATTGGTGGTTGCTCAGGTGTGCTGCTGATAGAAACAGCTGAGGCTTCAGGTTTCTTGTCTGCAAGTACAGTCAGTCACAAGGGTGTTAGATCATTTTGTTCACCTGCACACATGCCGCAGCCTGGGACGCTATAATTCACAACACGCTGAGTAGCGCCAAACAGTGGTGTGGACAGCAGCAGGGGCCTTTATGAAGAAGTACTAAGCAGCCATGCCAGCCCTGGGCATCCCAGTTTTATCTTCTCTTAGACACTTTCCTGTTCCACTGAACATGTTACGATCAAGGACTGCTTCTTGTAAGGTACCATATTTCAAAACAATATGATATATAGACAGTTTATCACTGCTGCTGCTGTTGGTGCATTCCGGCCAATCCTAGAACCCAAGCCACCTGCCTGTAGCAGCTGCATCCTGGCTGCAAACACTTCATCCCACTCAGCTGGAGGTGGCACAGGGCAGAGCAGCATCAGCGTCTCATTGGGGTTGTTTGGCAGCGCAAACCCATACAGCAGCAGCAACTCCTCATTGCCCTTATCACCATATGAGATCGTGAGCTCCTCTCCAGTCCTGGGACAGCAAGCACGATTGGTCATGAGCTGTATTACATGCCCGGTGCCTGCGGCTGCCGCTGCTGCTGTGAGGCTGCCCGAGTCTTCACTGCTGTTGCCAGCCTGCTGCTGCTGCTGCTGCTGTTGTTCTACTACTTCCCACCAGCAGCGAGCCTGTAAGCATTGACAGCAGTGGTCAGCAGGCAGCCGACCATGCAAGTACGGTCTGGTGGCAGCGGCATGTGAGCTCAATACACCCAGCGCTGGCATCGCTACACAAGGTACTCTGCACTGACGACATCATGTACCGCATGTACTGAGATTGTTGAACAGGAACAAATGCACAGAATTCTTCACTATGATGCTTTGAGGACCTGTGCAAGGAACATTGCCAAGCACACATGCTAGAATCAGTCAGTGTTATGAGATTTGAACTGGTAATAGTGATTGCACCCCCATTGCACAACCGCAGTGACCAAGGCTTACTGAGAAAAGATACCTCAGGACTCCATCAACAAGGTTCAAGCCACAACATCTCAAAATGGCAGGCGTTGTTTGATGCTAGTCCTGGGCCACGATTAGCACTGAATCATGCCTGCCATTCTGAGATGATGGACCGCAGCAACAGAGGCAATCACCCGTTTTACCATTACCACTGGACTCAAGACCCACAGTGTGTTTCAAAGCATACTGCTACATCGCATACTACGGTAGCCAACCCGAGCAGCGATGTCAGCCTGTCAAAGCAGACTTTGCAAGGCTTGACCGCTGTGTAGCTGTGAAGCGAGCAGTTTTGCAAAACCACTGAAACTGTTACTAGTTACAGCTGTTGGCCTAACAGCCAGTAGCATCACCCACCTGCTGGCTGTGATTTGCAAAGTCCAGTCCAGGAACAAGTCCCTCCTGCATGTCAATCCTCACAACCCCATCCTGCCCTTGAGAGGCCACAGGCAGCCCTAAACCTCGGGACCAAAACACACTGGTGGCCCACTTGAAGTCAGCCAGGGTGGGTTCAGTGTACACGCCAACCTGAGGAGATGTGCGTCAGATGCCATATGAAAACAAGAACAAATAAGACAGAAGCCGCAGGAGGAGCTGAAGCAGGGGCAGATTAGCGGCCACGATTAAGTTTCACATGGGCATAGGAAGAGGGGGGGGGAGAGGAGCTGTTCAGGGATTTGGAGTGTGCTTATACACTACTGCTGACATTGTAAGACTTGTAGTAATGATTATGATGCCCAGCGTGACTGCCCGTTGTACAGCAAGACCAATTCTTTTGTCCTTATCATAGTTGCCTGTTGCAGTCTTCAGTTGTCTGCAAACCCAAGTGGATTGTCAGCTACTGTTTGCACCTGCTTCAGCATGTTGGCCACTGCAGGCTGCAGCTTGTCCCAAGTCCGTGAGATGCTGGCTGCTCTGGCTGCAGTTGCTGCTGCCAGGGTGGTACCAGCCAGCTCTGCCAACTGCTCCTCATCAAATGACAGAGGGATGTTGAACCTGTGATGAAAACATGGTGTTGGATGGATTGAGAGGGCTTTTTCTGATGTACAGCACGTGGGACATGCCAGCAAAGACATGATACAAAAAGCTGCAAAATGATCACGGCAGGATTTGAACCTGCGCCCTTTCGGACTGGAACCTTACTCCAGCGCCTTAGACCGCTCGGCCACGTGATCTTCCACTAATAGTGGTAAGGCTGCTGTCCGCGGACACTTGTGTCCGACAGCCGGCAGCAGCGTTTATCAACAGCAGACGTGAATTTGACAAATCGCGCAAAAAGTAAAGAGCAACTTGATGACTGCCAAATTCGAACAGGTGACCTCGTTGGACCTTGCTAGGAACAGGGGCCTCTTGCTCTGGCTCATCATCATGATCATGGCGCCCTGCCGACGCCCTGGCAGAGGTTTCCTCAGCCTTCCAGCAACATTTCCAGGGCAGTACTGGCCTGACAGCACTGAGACCTGAGCAGCAGAGCTGGCTGGTCATCAGGGGACCACCCCCTGGTAACAGAACATCTAACCCTAAACAGATTTGCACTAACGTGCGGCGACTGCCCCCCCTTTGTGACATTCCCCACACTAGGCTTATATGGCAGATAGCAGTGCACGTAGACTACCAGAAGCTGTTGGCAACACGGTCACTGCGCCATTGCTAGGGAGAAGCAGTGCCAATGCAGCAGAATGTATGGTGCTGTAACTTCAGCAGGTACAGAGCTGTTTTACATTGTTCTACTACATATAGTGCTTGTAGTACTTTCGAGAGCCTTCTTATGTGACAAATCCTCAGCAGCCTGGTAAATAAAATAGAGGAGCCATTCTAGTGCAGAACTCAGGTGGTCGAGCTGAAACAACAGCAACACAGCCACTCACCTTTCTGGTAGCAGCTGTATATATGGTGCATATCTGCTGCCAGACCCCCGCAAGCTCTCAATCAGTAGCATGATAATGACGGTGTTGCGCTCATCACACAAGCCAAGATCCATGAGCTCCCTGTAGTATGCTCCAAGCTCTGGGTCATGCCTTGCTGACCTGTATGGCAAATACCAACAGCAGATTCTGAAGTGAACCTTGCACTATCAAACTGGATGCTACTGCAGTCCAAGTTCAGGTGCTTGGATGTTGTAAGACTTTCACATTTGGGCTGTCTCATCGTAGGTCGTAACTAGCAAATTACTTAAAATTCATTGGGCCACATATCCTGCTGAACACCACACCGCCTTCAGTGAGGCAGACACGTCTCTGCCACGGAACACGATGGAGCACAAGTCACTGCAGTGCACCTGTGGCTACTGTTTTTCTTGTGCAGACTGCTCAGCATGATCCTTACTTTGCTGTAATAGCCAGGTCCAAAGGGACAGTCGCCACTTGTACTGTTTGGTTCTTGGCCCCGGGCAACATCAGTGCACCTAAGCGGCGTCCCAACCAGCGATGTGACATGTGATGCTGCAAGGTTGAGGAAGCAAACAGACCGAGGCCAGCATTGACATCCTGCATGGGGTAAACATCAGCAGCAAAATCATTCAGTTTGTTCATTAGCAATTGATTGAGCTGATGCCTGAGCAGCGCTGCAACTGCTGCCAGTTGATATGCCCCAGACGCCACGGTTGCTGCTCTGCTGCAATGGCTCTGAAGATGCCTCTCATCATGATAGCAATGCTGTGCACAAACCTAAGGAGCCTGGCTCGAACAGGGCAGAGTCAGACCTGTATAATAACTTGACATTGTCAAGCTGCGGGTGCGTTGCTGGGGTAGGGGCAGATTCCAAGTGCAATCACTGCATTTCAATCCTGGTATATATTACGACTACGGCACAATCAACAGGTCTCTGGTCACACAATAATATAACGTCAGCAGCTGTGGCCTCCATCCTGTTGCCTGCTGTGATGCGACCTGAACTGCTCTACGCTGCCAAAGCTGCCAAGCCGCTACAGAGTGCAGCTGGACAACGCAAACACACAAGCACACACCAGGACCAGGTGATGTCTGCTCAGCAGTCTGCGGTGTGTGCTGCTGGGTGAGAGAGAAAGAATGCATTGGAATCTTGCTACTGTCCCCCGGGAATCTAATGCATGGCTGCTGCAGGTAACAGCTGGGCCCTCTGTTGACATCCAGGGCAGCACTGTTGAGAGTTTGAACCAGGCTGGCAGCCACATTCACAGGTGTCACTGTCAGCTGTACCCCTATGTGTGGCAGAATGCGTTACATCCAGTTCTGTATCCAAGGCAGTCTATACCGGTTGCAGGCTATTGCAATGCAATGTACCCCTCTTCTACACTAACCCCTGCCAATACCTGGCAAGGCTTGACCTCAGCTGCTGTCCAGTCTGCTCCATTTGCAGTCATCCACTCCTGAAACTTCTTTCTTTGAGCCTCCTGGGTAACTTCATTTCCGTAAATTGTGTCCCCAAGAGCTACAGGAACTAGGTCAGTTGACAGCAGTCCCGCCACTGCTGCTGCTCCGCATGCTGCTGCTACATACTGCCATGAACCTGCACCGGATTTGCCACGAGACTGCGAGTGAGATGTTATATACCTCAACAGTAGGGTCGTATGCTGTGTGGCATGTTGTAAAGGCGCAGCAGACCGGAGTGACGCTACCAAGGGCAGCATTGCGGACGCTGGTGTGAGCCCCTATGGTGAGGTCATGTATGCAGCTGGGGTGTTAATAGACCTTCTGATTTCTGCTTAGCCTATTCAAAAACGCACCATAGCTTGTTCGAGCAACACTGTCCTTGTCGATCTGTATGCCGCTGCCAAATTTGATTTACCCGAGGGTATGCGTCCCTAAGGCCTGCTCATGTGCAACGTCTGTAGTTTTAGGCGTTTTTGGAGCCGTGCATCAGCTGATATCGCTCGTATCGTGCAGCACAATTCAACTCCCAGCTCAACTGCTTCCGTCTGCGGTACTGCTTTCCTCTAAGCATCAAGATCATCAGCATGGAGGACCTATACTTGGGGCTTGATGTTGGAACGCAGGTAGGACATGTGCACGAACATTCGTGCTGCTATTTGCGTCTTGCACTACACTGCAAGCTGTCGGTTGGAGCAAATGGTTAGACCGTCACACCGTCTGTGGAACCATGCGCCACATCTGTTGGCTATATCTAGAATGTTGTCTGTGTTAAGTTTGGAAGAACCAGGAGCTGCATATGACACTTGGCTCAGGAAGAAGCCCTTTGTTCCGTTGAAGACTGGTTCCTGAGCCAGATGCCACATGTTGCATAAATACACCAATGTCCCTACAATAGGCCATCAGCATCATCTGTAGAATCTCAGTCAACAGTTGCTGGCCGGCACACACAATTAAGTAGTTGCAAATATCAGCAACCATACCTATTACGTCGACAGAATCTATTCAAACCAGTCATATCATTTCGGTGGCATACAGGGCGTGAAAGCAGTTGTTTATGACAGTGTGTCCAGACAGATTGTTGGCCGAGGTGCTCACGCCTGGAGCATAATAAAGACTAGCATACCTGGCAGAGCAGAGCAGCACCCACAGACTTGGATGGAGGTGAGCAGCAGCTGAGCCACTCCGTGTCTTCCTTGACACAGCACAGTAACACCCTGTACACCCACATATGCTGCTGGCCTGGGAAAAACCCAGGCCCCTGCTGCTGTGCTGTGGGCAATGTACGCTGATTGTCAGCAGCAGATTGAGGTGTATCGACCTGGGGCACCCTACCAAACTGGCAACGTACCCTTTGCACTATCAGCAGTACAGTATTCGCTGTATGCCCGATCTCTGGTACAGACAGCATACACTGTGGCTGAACATTCTCTGTACAGACCCAATTTGGCTCTACCAGGTTTTGCCTGGCACTTTTTCACCACAGGGCACCATCATTGCCGCCAAGCAAGCACTATCAACAGTTGACCGGTCAGCAGTGGCAGCAGTTGGTGTCAGCGGCCAGCAGCATGGCATGGTCGTACTGGGTAGTGATGATAGCGTGTTGAGGCCGGCCAAACTCTGGTGTGACACAGAGTCTGCTGGTGAAGCAGCAGAGCTATCAGAGAAGCTGGGGTACACTGTGGTGAGTGTCAACCTGCATGCTGCCGGAAACTGCCTGCTTGTTGTCGTCTATAATCAGCAGTATGGCACCCATATGCTTTTGAGCAGGACCTACTAGGGGCCGTTTACTGCTAAGGATCCATCAACAGTGGAAGCGGAAGGGAACATGCTGACATACTCTGCTGCAGCTGGTTCCAGATGATTACCACGTCCAGGAAAGATAATAAATTCCCAGGCAAAGTTCCAAGGCATCCTGTGATTGAGATCATGACCACTTCTGTTGGCAACAACAGCTTCTGACACACATGATGCAGAGTTCTACTAATTCTACGGAACACCAAAATTAAGGCAGCATGAGTCCAATGTGTGCGTCATCATCACTTGTGTGTGGCGGCTACCAGGATTCCTTGGAACTGATTGCGCAATATTTGTGCTCCTGGTGTCCGATACTTTTTTTGTAACTTTTTTTTGCCCTATTTGTGCCACATACATTGCTCCACCCAGGTTCCCAGCTTCACCAACACAAAGCTGTTGTGGTTGAAGCGTAACGAGCCGGAGGTGTGGGCTCAGATTGCTGCTGTGATGCTGCCGCATGACTTCATTAACTTCTGGCTCACAGGGGATAAGTTCACTGAGGTGGGCAGGCCCTGAGGTGGGCACTGTATATTTGACAGAGTCATCTACATTCACAAGTACACCTTCACATATGCATGATTGATATTTGATGCATGCTTGCACAGAATGCACGAAGAGGCAAAGTGTTTGCACTAGGAGCTGGCTGTCTTACTTTAGGCCATGTGATTGTGGAGGGTACCGTCTTAGCTGGTGAAAGTATTCACTTGTAACGTCCCTCTCTCAAAACCGCCTATCCGGAAGTACCAGTTTGCTGCATGTGCTTTATCAGCTGCACTTCTCAGCTGCTAGAGCCATGTGATACCAGAGATGATCTCTGCTGATGGCAACAATGATGCCCATGCAATTACCGTCATCGCTGATGGCAAAAATGAGGTCGTTGCTGCTGCTGTTTCCCCCACTCACTGTATGTATCATTGCTGCTGCTGTTCCCCCAGGCTGGTGATGCGAGTGGTACTGGGCTGCTGGATGTGACAAGTCGCGATTGGGATGTAAAACTCACAAGCCTGATAGATGACCAGCTGCTGGGCTGGTTGCCAAGACTGATTGGGCCGGATGAGGTGAGCTATGTAGGGATTTTCAATCCAATGTTTACCTGACCACTTTGAAAGCTTAAGTGTTTTGTATGCCTTTGCTGGTACCGCTGTATTGAGATAGGCCAGAAAACCAATAAATAATCAGCAAAAGGCAACTAAGTGCAATAGTCATGCAGTTTTAGTGTATGGATGTACTTTTCCAACTTGTTGAAGCACTGCTACGCCACAGAGCAACCGAGTCATTGCAAGCAGCCAGAGGCTTCTGCTCCTGACAGATGGTAGTTAGCAAGTGTTTGCACATTTTGATTACTATCAGTTTACTTGAGCTTTATTGTGCAGCAAATAAAGTGCACGGGTGACCGTAGAGAGATAGACTATATGGATACTCAACCAGACACGTGTACATCTCTATGTGTGGCCAAACATATTCTGCGGCACTATCAAAGTCAGTTTCTAACAGGGATATCAGCGATGCAGCCGGAACAATTGGAGTTTATGCCTCTGCCATCTCTAATCGTTAAGTGATTCTGTCATTTCCTTACCTGCAGGTTGTCGGTGAGATGAAGGCTGAACTCATGGACCTGCTAGGTCTTGGTCCAAACGAAGTGCTAGTGGCACCTGGTAGTGGAGATAATGCCATGAGCGCTTTAGGAGCTGGAATAACAAGGTCGGAATGCATAGAGCGTGTCCTAGACCTTCATTACAACCACATGCTAGTGCACTTGTAGAAAAACATCCATAGATGCTATTGTTCTGAACAAGAACTTTTAACTCTGTCAATGCAGTGCTTTGAATCCTGATGGCATGTCAGGTGAAGCAGTATTGTTGAAGCAGTGCCCAAGCCAGTGTCTGCACATGCTCTGCTATCATGTTGGGCACTGTTGTGACAGAGGTTAGTACTGGCAGTCGTGGTCCTGAACCAGCTGACTAAGCACACAAGACTCTTGAGGATTCACTGTAGGTACTTGCTGCTGCTGCTTCTATCGCTGCAACTCCCGCTGCTGCTGCTGCTGCTGCTGCTGCTGCTGCTGCAGGCCAGGGGAGTTTGTGGTGTCTATTGGCACATCTGCCACTCTCTTTGGTGTCTCAGACAAGCCCATTATCGACCCCACTTGCTCCATCTGCCCATTCTGTGATGCGACTGGGTCATGGCTGCCCCTGATCTGCACACTGAACTGCACAGTGCCAGCAGAAGAAGTGATCAAAGCCTTTGGGTTGACTCATGCTGAAGCTACTGCCTTGGCTGAGAAGGAGGAGCCGGGGTCAAGTGGGGTCAATTTTCTGCCGTACCTTGTGGGAGAGAGGACGCCAAATTGGCCAGAGAGCAGCGGAGCGATTGTTGGCCTGAGGCCAGGTCAGAGTGCTGGTTTTGAGAGCTGCTACATTGCACTTGGCCTACCCACAGGCTTGCTGCTGCTCATTCAACTCTTGGGACAGACTCTGTGTGTTGGTGTGCAGGTCTGTTACAGCCAGTCTGGCTACGTGCCACGCTCAGACTGGCATTGGCTGGCAGCGTATGTTATGACGGTCATCATCATCATCATCATCACCATCATCATCATCATCATCACCATCATCATCATCATCATCATCATCATCATCATCATCATCATCATCATCATCATCATCATCATCATCATCATGTCAAGTATGCTGGTTTTTGCAGGCCTATTACGGCCCGGTCTGCTTTACCGAGCTGCACTTGAGGGTGCTACACTGAGTCTAGCAGCAGCATTGAACAAGGTAACTGAGTTTGGGTTGGAGTTGAAGGAACTCAGACTGGTTGGGGGCGGCAGCAAAAATCCTCTGTGGCAGCAAATTGTGGCAGATGTCTTCCAGCTGCCTGTCAGGTGGGTTGAGCTGTATCCGATGATTATATAATTACATCGTGCCAGAGTGGTACAAGGTCTTAGCTCTGAGACTGCAATGACTCATCTGAACGGTCAGCCTGGTGTGAGGATAAAGGCGCAAGGGCACGGCATCCCTCGGGCCCTGGCTGCAGTCACTTCAGCATGATCAGTGGCGTGTGAGTTCTGCCCTGCAGATTGGAAACCCTGATATTGTGATTGTGCTTTACTGTGATTATTTTACTTGAAAATTTCGATCCATTTCAATCCAGTCGTACGTGCTTCTATCTGATGAATGCTTCTGGTGCACACTGTCCACGCTGTTCAAGGAGTTACTGAAGGATCTGCATACCGCTGGTGTTGATTCTGCTGTTGTGCCTCTAGGTTGCCCCTTGAAGCTGAGTCAGCAGCGTTGGGGGCAGCACTGCAGGCAGCAGCTGTGCGCAACAATGAGCTGGTTGGTCGGTATGTGCAACAGAACCAGCCACCAGTAGCAGATAAGGTGGGATGAGCAGCATATGGTATGCTGCTGTTTGTGCACCGCTTACTCTGGCTCTGATATTTCTACTTGCTGGTTCTTGCTGTTCAGTAATGGCTTGCATTGCTGCGAGGCCTGACACAGATTGACCTAGTGCAGCTGCCCGACAGTTGAAACTGGCTACTGTTGCAGGCTCTGCCAGGATTATTTAGCGCTTCGTCACTTTCTTGTCTGCCGGCATGTGGTTGATGCAGCATGTGTGTGCCGTGTTGTGTTGTGCAGGTGATACAGCCTAACCCAGCAAACAAGAAAGCGTACCAAGAAGCACTTCAGAGGCACCAGCAGAGGGGCAAGCAACTTTTTGCAAACTGACAAGGCGGGGTCCACTAAGGATGGATGTGAGTTGCCCCTGGATTTCAGCCCGTACGTGGAAATGGGATAAGACATGGAATCCGATCATGATCGGACTGATCAGTCGACTGAGTCAGAGGTCTTGGAACCTTGCTGCCTGTGGGTGATACTAGTGCTGTTGGGTGTCATCAGTTGTGGGTGCTGAGTGACATGTCACATGTCCAGGTCAGGTCGCTGTTCACCGTCCTGTGGCCAGCCATGGCTGCTGCTCCCTACTAGGGAGTCCACTTACTCAATATTGAGATTAATATCAGATTGATATCACATGAGAACATCACAAACAGCACAGCGGTTGCTACCAACACAAGATAAGATGCACAAGATCTCGATCATTGAGTCCACCTCACATGAGCTCGTGAATTTGAGATCATAGAGGGAAGCCAGTTGTGCAAGCAAGCCCCGCTCAATGACACACAAACATCACTGACCAGGGACATGCGCCAAGGTACAACATCTGTAGCTGCCATGGCCAGCAGTGCCCTGTTGGAAGCCACAACTGTGCCAGGGGGCTGGAAATTGTCGTGTTGCCAGTCCAGCGCATGCAATCCAGTAGATGCCAACCAGATCCAAGATGAGACCATTGTCACTGTGGTCAAAAATGAGGGTGGCAAGAGCTGTTTCATCAACGTAGTTGCTGCCATTTCCTGGCAATTGGGCGGATGAAGAGCTACTTCACGACCACATTCACCAAAAACAGTCAGGCATCAACTACCGTAGTTGACAACGGTTGCCCCGGATGCAACTTTGTGGCACACTACTAGTCCAGTATTTCTTCCTGAGCTATGTGACTGCGCTGGTTGTCATCCTTGGTTATCCTCCACAGGTACTCAGCATGCTGACGTGTGCCTATGAGGTGTGCAAAGTGTTCGTCGTGCGTGATCACGATCAGCTGGAAGTTGTCCTGCTCACGCCGGGCAGCCATCAGGGACCGCAGGGCATCTGCAAGACTTGCACTGTTCTCTGCAGAAACACCAGGAGGATCAGCAAAGATGGCAACAGCGGCCGCACAATTGTTGAGTAGGGGGTTTGGTACCATCATCACTACATGGGTAGCATTCCCCACCTAGGCCTCTACGGAGACCTTGGCTCTTGGCATTGTATGGGAGGGGTTCTCGGTGGTTTCCCCTTTCACAATTGAGATCGGATAATCATGCACTCCGCCTTGTCCGAAACTGGATTGAATTCACTGGATGCATTCGAGGCGCGAAGCCGATGGCAGTAAATGCTATGGCTGCAAAGCACTGATTATTATTATTATGGGTAGCATGACAGCCGCAGGCTTGTTCCACTGAGGTAACCTGTGCTGAAGTCTCATGGTGTCCAGATGCAACATGCTCTGATTGTGCATAAGCTCTGCAACACTGTAGGGTATGCCATACAATGCATTGCATAGTTGGTTGATTGATAAATGAGCTCACCAGTAGCTGTCAGGGACAGAGAACTTGAAGGCAGCAACAAAAGCTGGCAGTTTTCTTTCCACCATATATGTGACAGTAAACCAGAACACTAGCCTTGATGCAACCACCTCCGAATGGTAGTCCAGCATTTTGATGCTGATGCAAATGGTTGATGCTACCCCAGGCACAACTCATGCATCATGACTCACTTTACAGTCAGTCAAATATTCCATAGCTGGCACACGCAGTGCGATTTCTTCTTTGTCACGTCACTGCTATCAATCTCAAAGGCTACTGTCATTGCCTACCTGCATCCAGGTTTGTGGTTGGTTCATCCAGTGCCAAGATGCCGCAGTTGAGGCAGAATGTCTCGGCCAGGGCCAGGCGGATGATAAGACAGGCCAGCACCTTCTGGCCAGCAGAGCAGCGGCCTCGCATGTCCAGCTCAACACCACTGTTCACCATAATAACCCTGCAGCATGCATGCCGTAAATATCGATTCAATGTGACGCCAGTACATGCGCTTGAGTCGTGCTGTGCCCATGCATTGATGCTATTTGGCTTAGCATCCGGATTCATGCAGGTGTTGAGAGTAGGGTCTGAGACAGCAGGACTCTGACAAGTCAGGGAGCTGGCGCGTTAGAGGAGAGCCATAAATTCTGATAAATGCTAAGCGGTGATGTCAGCAGATTGTCTACAGTAATGCAAAGCAAGTGCTGCTTGAAGCAAGTGGAGCTCAGCGATCTGTGCAGCAAAGCTCAGCAGCCTGATTGGGGCCCAGTCGAATGACAACTTGAAGGAGGACTAGATCAACGTCTTTGGCAAGAGGCCAAGACAGTCACTCCAGTGCACCTGTAGTTGTAGCTTCGTGCTGTTCCCTCAGCATCTGCCTTGATCTGGATGTAGTCAATGTCCTGGCCCCGGTACGTCTTCTGCCACAGCTCCTTCACAATCTTGTTTATGTCAGACATCTTGCCTGGACAGCAGGAACAGCATCACTCTGATGATGCAAGAGACTGCAAGAGGTTGGTTGGATGGTGTGGGAACTGCTTCATCAACAACATTGTTTTCAGTCTTATTTCAACTGCCAAACAGTCCAGTAGGTATGTGATGCTGGTCTGGATATAGCAGAAGGCTGGCGCCTGCCACAAGGGTGAAAGCAGCAACTGAACGCTGGCAAATGCTGTAAGGGAGCAGCATTATGATAAAACCAATAACACTTTTGTACCCGCGGGAAGGGGGACAGGGGTGAGGGAGAAAAGCGCAGTTGAGGTATCAACAGAAGGTGATGCACACCTGTGTGGAATGCCAGCAGTGCTCGCTCCAGTGCCTTGTGATACTTGTCCAGATCACCAGCAGCAAGCTCTGTTGTTTTCAACTGCATGCAGAGTAGGACAACGAGAGGTTGAGAGGCTCTGACCATCAGGCGATGAGGAGCAGTACAGAGAGACTGGGACCCTGAGCATCATGAGATCAGGAGTTCTTCAAGCCAGTTTGCTGGTCATACAACCCACTGCTTGCCTGACTGGAGGTGACTGGATGCTGCAGTCTGCACATTCTCAGCAGCTTTTCAGCAGCTGCCCTGGAAAATTCCAGGACTTCGCAGCAGTTACCAGGTGGCTTGAGGCTTGAATGCAGCAAAGGTCTCAGCCAACAGCAAGCTAAACAACAGAAGAGCAGAGTATATGTATGAAAAATAGACAGGAACGAGTGATCCCTCACCTCAATCAGTTGCCTCCTGTACCTGGCATGTATCTGGTGGTATTTTGGATCAGCCAGGTTTTTCTTGGCTTCCTTGGTGTGCTCCACAACAACACTCAAACTGCCGCGGGCCTCATCTTGTGCTCGCTGGGCTTCCATGCGAACAGTCATGGCCCGCTCGCGAGTGGCTTGCAGCTGGTCGCGGTTGCCAACCTGCAGTCAGCAAATGACTGCTTGTGATACTACAAGTAGAAGCTGCTGTGGTTTTACAACTCACACACCATCATGTGAGCTGACAGCACAGAAGGATGGGGTGATTGATGCTGGGTGGTTGGAATCACATCTAGGAAGGGTTCAGTCAGATCCAGTGTCCATGCAGCAGGCAGGGGAAAACACTGAATACAGGAAAACCCCTGCAGGGTTTTATCAGCTGATGAAACAGCATCGACATGGAGGCAAATGAGGCAAAGGAAACATATAAGAAAAACAATCATCAGAGCTTGCCTACCTGTCCTATGTTTCTTGTGAGCTGAGCTATCTGCATCTCAATCTGATCCTTCTGCTGCTTGCTGCGTCTGTAGTCCAGCGCCGCCTCAATGGTTTTGATCAGCTTCTGGTTGTCTGTGATGTCGCGGCCCTCCTTGTCAAGCTGATCCTGCAGGGCTGCAATGTCCTGCAGGAGGGCAGCAGGTAAGCCGTAAACTAACCCAAAAGGAACAAGCGACACTAATGAATTTTGAACAGATGACCACATGTGTATGCCATGCATACTACACATAATGCGAGCCAGCTGATCACAGCTGACTTGTGGTTGATCTGTGGCTGATCAGCGATAGTCAATGACCTGTTGATGGATTGCTGCCATTGATTGTGCATGTGTTGTGAAGATATGGGATGCTGGGTCCCTACAGCGACTGTGCGGAGGACAGAAGGACCTACTGATGTCTGCATGCCGCACACTGGTGCTGCATCTGGTGCAATGCTGTGTAGGTCCGGGGCATTAAAAGCAATATTGCGGACATCACATACCTTTGCACAATCTTCTCGTTTGGTCTTCAGCTCCTCCAGCTGCACCCCAAGTCTGTTCATCTCCCCGGTCTTGGCAGCAGACCCATAGTCATCAACCACACGCTGCTTGGCAGAAAAGCCATCCAGAGCAGCTTGGAGAGTCCTGCAGGAGATAAATGCCTCAGCCATCCCTCCCTTGTCTGTTGAGTTAAACCGCTGATTCTGAGACTACAAGCTGGCATCGACTCTGCCGCCTGCAGCAGCTGCTGAAGGCAACTGCTTACCTGATCTTCTTGTCCAGCTGGTCCTCAGCTGCTGCCTGCTGCTCCCGCATGTCATTGCGCTGTGCTAGTAGGCTTTCACGCGCCAAGCGGGAAGGTCCAATGGCTGCATCAGCAGTGGTTATGGCGGACCTGAGCGCCGCAATCTGCTCATCAATGTCCTTCAACTGCAGAAACAAGCGGAGATGAGGCGACTGACATTTGTACCCACGTTTTGACAACCTCATCAGGTATAATCAAATAAGATCGGGTGGAAGAACAGCACATCAACCAGAGACAGCAGTAGATGATCAGTAGCGAATAGGGGATCTCTGGGCGACAGAGAGTGCCTGAGCAGCACAACTGCACGGACGGCCATCATTTACATGCAAGCAGGCAGCTAGTCCCTTACACATTGACTGCAAGTGACCTGCAGGCTGTCGGTGGCTCACTGACAGCAGTACTTGCAGCTGCCGACTGACGGGAAAATTGCCAGTGAAATCAAATTTGACAGATGTGATAACCTTGGTCTGAGATGGTTATTGTTATGCCAATGTTGAGAGGATCTGCATGTGTAGAACCTCTGTTTTGGGTCAGGCAGATGTGTGACTAGTGTGTGATCAGCACAGGCATCACAAACACATGCCTGTCTTGTTGTCTCACCTGGCTTTGTGCCTCCAGTTTTGCCCTGTTTGCCTCACTGGCCCTCCTCAACTCCTCACGCACACCGGCCAGCAGCTCAGACAGACGAACACGCTCATCCTGATGGCACAGCAGTACGTGTGCGTAATACGTAGATGCAGTCATACACAATTGCAATTGTATGCACACAGATTGTCAAAAGCACGGCATATGTCATGTATTGATATATACATTCAATCATTCATTGTTTTTATTTATGATATGAGTATATATACATGGCAGAGTACACATCATCATCCTGGTGGCACTGGTGCTTTGTTATTGCAGGTTGACTGGAATGCAGTGGAAGGTGTTCAAAAATAAAGCATAAAACTTCAAGTTGGTGTACAAAGTGATAAGAAAACTTGTACTTGGCAGTGAAGATCTGCAAAGCAGCAGGCACACAGATGATGTAAAGGCATCAGGCATCTGACTGACTGAACAGTGCTATCATGCAGCAGACCTGTGAGGAGGACTAGGCTGCAGAGGCTGTTCACCGGAGGTGCAGCTGACCAGCCAAGACTGTTATTCTGACTTTGACTGTTGCTGGGGCAGAAGATAGACAGCATGATCAAGGTCAACTCTACAGGCTGTAGGCTACACTGTGGTGTATGCAGTTACTGAGGTGATTGTTCCAGTAATTTTGAATCAGATAATACCTTGATCCTGCTCTGTTTCCGTATGATGTCTTCCCGTGTCCCCTCATGTCGCCGCTGCTCACTCTCCAGGTCTGACAGCTGAGCGTCAAGGTCTTCAACAGGGGGAAGGTCACCTGAAAGCAGCAGAACAAAGACCACAGGGCCACACTTTAAAGGCTTGATTCGCAGTAGCAACATCCCTTGATAGTGGTTTTGACGAAGCACTACCAGCTTTATTGGTAGTGCCGTGTGAAGTACACCTTGCAGTTGAAATCTAGGGGCCAAGGTGGACCATTTGAAGTGGTGATTGTGCCCATTTCGTACCATAACCCGATATTCTTGCTGCTCCTCGGAAGATAATAATCCCAATAGATAGCTCTTTGAAGCGACCTACCTGTTCCTGAGGCATCTGCAACTGCTTGTGCTGCATCTACTGCTCGTGACAGCTCCTCCACCTCTGTTGCTGCGCTGGCAATGGCCCAGCCGGCCTCACGCACATTCTTACGCATGGCCATCAGGTCAACCTCCATCAGACCAACATCCTCACGTATGGACTCAAGCTACAGCAGCAGCAGCAGTAGCAGGAGTAGCAGCAGCAGCAGCAATGGCAGCAGCAGCAGCAGCAGCAGCAGCAGCGGTGGCAGCCGCAAAGGTGACAAGTAGGGAGGCATCTTCATATGCTTTTGCAAAAACAGAACAGTCACAAGACCATGCAATCCCTGAATTTCTGAAGCAAAACCCAACATTCCTGAAGAATACTACTGGAGAATCCGTTTAATGAGGTGTTGAAGTGGCATATGAAACACTTCATTTGGAGAGCTATGACCAGAAATCTGGCAACAAGTGAAGTGCATCACTCACTTGTTCGTCCTGTTCCAGGCTTGCGCTGTTCATTTTTTCTTCTTCCGCCTTCATGTGTGGCAGTGTATCCTCCATATCACTGAGTGCGTGAAGGCTTCCCAGCAGGTTGTTCATCATCGCCAGCTGTCGGTCATAATCAGCAATGTCAGCTTCAGCTTGGGCGATCTTGCCTGGAAGTTCCTTGGCCATGCCTTGCAGATGGTTCAGCATGACCTCTGCACAGCACAAATCACACATCATGAACAATCGTACTACCAAAAACATATAACCTGGAATGCAGCAATATGAATGTTTGGTCAGGTAGTGGTGGCCTATGTATATATAGCCCCTGCAGGTTTAGTTGCATGCTGACAGCAACGTGGCCAGTATTCTCTATCTAATAGATCCGCCAACTGGCATCTTGGCCATCAGGAAATGGCAACCAATGATCACAGTAATGTTTTGCAGCAACACTGATAGAGGTAACGCTGAGTTTTTCAACATGACAGGTGCTCTGAAGGAGTGAACAGACAAGAAAAGGAAAGAAAGAAAAGGGATTAGGTTGAAGTGAATGAATGATGAATGGAAGCAGTTTTATACAGGACTCACCCAGCTCTGCGTCTGTTGCAAAGGGTCTGTTGCACACCACACACTCGTGCTTTGCCTGGCTGTCCTCACAGAAAGCCCCCAGCACACGGCCCAGCACAGAATTCTTCTCGTGGTTAGCAAAACGCTTGGCACGCACCTGTGTGGGCAAACACCCAAAACAGACACCAGCAGCAGCAGCAGCAGCAACAGCAGCAGAGAGCCACACTGGCTGTGATGTACTACTACTCCTGGAGAACAAGCTTGTGTGGACGCTGTCAGTCCACCAGCAGTATACTGAGTGCCGCCAGCATTGCCCATCTGCAAAATACCCTGCCAAAGTGTTATATATCGCTGCATGTACCATTTCTTGATGTGTGTGGGAACAGAAAGCGTACAGCTAGAGCAGCATACCAGCTTTCAGCTGTCACACAGCTGAAACAAGTGCAGACTCCCTCACGAACCTATCAGATGCTGTTCCAACTCTTGTTGGGCGCAGGCGCTCTCGCCATGTGCAACAAGTACAACAAGAGCTGAAGCGCAAAACCCTCAAATCATTAACACTTATTCAGAACCCCTGATTCTTTCAATGTGTTGGCCAACTCACCCCCTCCACATGAGTCAGCGCAGCCTTGAATGCCTCATGTTCCTTGCCAGGCTGGTTGAGCAGTGCCAGCACTTGCTGGTCCAGAGGCACTGACAGTTGTCCCACTGCCCGCCTTAGTTCACTCCTCAGGGCCTGACAGCGAGACTCGGCAGCCACCCGCTCACGACGCTTGCTGGTCAACTCACCACTGTGGCACATTTGGCGGGAAAAGGTTCAGTCAGCAAGTATTACTTGCGTTGAAACAGATATGATTGAGATAATGACAATGCATGACAATGACAATAACAGGGGGTACTTGGAAATGAGCATGTAGTATGAAGTGCATTCTGATCAATTAGTACAGTGAGTGTCTATGGGAGAGCAGCATTAGTCTGTCCAAGACTACTGCTGGTGTAATGAGTGGCGGACACGCACGGCTTGCTGGCTGAGTCTGTGAGGTGACTCTGATGCAAGCTGCCAACCATGCATGGACACTGTTTCTGCTTGACAACCATTATTCCCACACTGTGCCAACTTGAGGCGCCTAAACATCAATTCAAACTCTGTCCCTAGGACCTGATGGTCATGGACAGATGTGGTATGTGATAGTATGTAGATAATTAAATAGATAGAAGAATAATTGATGCACAGATAGCTCATTTGTGTTACTCCAGGCAATTGACATAGCCTGTCAACGATAAGGAAAACATTATTGCGCATTAAACGAAGTTGCTAGCTGCCACTGGCTCACCTCATCTTGGCTGCTTGTGCCTCCAGCACCTTCAGTTCATCAGCCCTCACCTTCAGCTGCTGCTCCCGCGACTGCAGCTCAACCTCAGCAAGACGCCGCAACTGGAGGGCGAACATGCAGCAGCAGCAGCAGCAGCAGCAGCTGTGTAGTCAGCAAGATCTCCAAGATCACAGCGTGGTTATGACAGATGCCTGAAGACCTGAGAGATGCTAGCGCTGAGACCTTGAACTGTACTAAAGCTCAATGCTGACTGGTTATGCAAATCAGCAATAGCATGTGAGTCAGCAGCAGAAGCAGCAGCGGTGGCAGCAATGCAGCATGATTGACAACTGGGGGATAAGAAATGTGCTCCAGAATAGAACAGACATGTATGATTGGACACAAATAGGTCACAGGAAGGCCCCAGCAGTTGACAAACGAGTATCAGTCTATAGTTTAATCACTGCCATGTTCTCCAACACCTCTTCCCACCTCTTTTGCTGGTGGTTGCTGCTGTGGGTTGCCAATGAGCTGCAGGAGCTGTCGTGCACCTTGGCCCTGCAGCAGAGCTTCAAGTTTGGCCCGGCTGGCCTGAAGGGATGCTCGAGCTGATCTCAGGCGAGACGCAGCGTCACCCGCCTGCATGAATTATGTTACAAAATCATTATAAATAAGTATTTTTTTCGTCACCCGCCTGTCTAGGTAAAAAAACTCTATTGTATACATAGGTTAATAACACAGTTTTCAATAATGTTTTTGGAAAAGTTGAAAAAATGGGTGACTCATGACAAGAAACCAGCAGCAAAGTAAACTGATCAGGATCCATCTAACATCCTTGTGCACTTGCATATGCAGTATGTCGCATCATATACATCATAATCCATTCCTTGGGAAAGGGTATGCCATGGATTTGACAAGGAGTTTGGTGGGTGACTCCCAGACAGGGCAATATGCCTTGACCTAACTTACTCAGGGCCTCTAAACCAACTGACCTCCACCCCTGTCAACAGAACAGTTCTGAAAGAATCAAACAATCAACAATGTGGCAAAACAAATGAGGCCTGCTTACCATGATGACCCTGTCCCTCTCTGCCCTAAGATTGCTGATGTCTGTTGCCAGGCGCTGCAGAGCGTCTCGCTGTTCTGCCAGCTGCCTGTTGAAATCCAGCCTGGTCTCCTCAGCCCTCTTGGCATCAAGCTTGGAGGACAACTCAGATTCCCTCAACTGAAGATCTTCAGCCTGGAACTGGGCACCAGCCATGGCAGCCACCTGAGGGCACTCGATTGACAATATACTCTCGTCATCATTGTGTCATATTAATGACTCTTGTAAGTACAGCACTGACATTTGGAGTATTTTCAGATCTCACTCATTTGGTAATGATGCATATAATGTTGCTGTGCAAGTTTTCCTCTCTTTTCTGTACGACATCAGTACAATCTGAGATGTCCTTCAAGGTACACACTGAAGTGATGATCAATCAGCAAGTGAATGTTCATGAGATGACATTGTACTCCAGCAATGCATCACAGTAGCAACTTACCTGTAGATTAAGATTCTCTCTGCGTCTCTCCAGGTTCCTGAGGTCTGTGGTTTTGCCTCTGCTGGTTTGCTCAGCCTGAGCCAAGGCAGCATTGGCCTGATCAATGCGGCCATTCAAGGCAGACTCCTCATTCCTGGCAGCGGCAGCGGCAGCGGCAGCGGCAGCGGCAGCGGCAGCGGCAGCAGCGGCAGAGCAGCGGCAGCGGCAGCAGCAGCAGCGGCAGCAGCAGCAGCAGCGGCAGCGGCAGCAGCAGCGGCAGCGGCAGCTTTGTTGCTGTTGCCACATTGGTAGTGAATGCAGTATCAATTCACTCAAGCACCACAGCCTGTTAAATGATTGACTGGGAAATCAGAGTGAGAGGCAGATGCTTAGGCCTGACGGAGGAGATGTAGAGTCACACAGCATCTGATAACCAACATGTTATGTAACATGTTATAACACACCTGTGTACCTCCCTGAGTGATGTCAGCTCAGACTGGTGCTGTGCCTGCCTCTGGCGCAGCTCACTCAGAAATAACTCAACAGCACCAGCGCTCATAGGAGGCTGCTGCTGCTGGCCACCAAAACCCGCTGCTGCTGCTGGTTGATTAGGGATGATGATGCCCAGCTTTGCTGCTGTCTGCTGTATGAAAGCATCTCTGTCAGCGATGTTGCCGGCATGGGTGTCTGCTGCTGCTTGAAGCTTGTTGAGCCGCTGCTGGGCCTGCATGACACCATGATAAACAGCACAGAGCATGACATCATCATGCACAGCACACAGCATGACCTAATGCACAGCACACAGCAACAAGTTGGCAGATGTGCAGGGTGGACAGCAAGATGTGGATGAGGGCACAATAACAGCAATAGGTTGGTTGACAAGGTTTGGCCGACATAACAGGCACAGCACACAAGAACCTGTAGTCAGGTGAAACGAGTTGAGCGTTGGGTGGCAAAAAGGATAATGGCGGCGGGTTGTAGGTGAAATCAGACCTGGGCAAAAACAAACTGAATGCTCTTGGCAGCAAGTGCATTGTGCCTGCCTTTGACACATTGACCACTACAGCATTGCCTGTATGTTGAGGCCTTAGCGGCTAGCGTGTTCTCTAGCAGAAACCAGCTGAGGATTGGTATACAGAAAATGGTTTTTTATGATTGACCTATTGGGCCAGGAGAATTTCCTGTGAGTGTGTATTGCAGGCAGGCAGGCAGGCAGGCAGGCAGGCAGGCAGGCAGGCAGGCAGGCAGGCAGGCAGGCAGGCAGGCAGGCAGGCAGGCAGGCAGGCAGGCAGCACAGGCTGTAGACGCCACAGTACCTGCTGCCAGCTGTCGTCATAGCTGGCATGATCCATCTGTTTGACCTTCAACTGATTCAGCAGGGACTCACGGGTGGCAGTACGAGTGCCATCAGCCTACAAGCAGCAGCAGCAGCAGCAGCAAAGCAGCACAACTCTCTAGGTCCAGTTGAATGAAGAGAAATCATCACAGCATGTTCCTATTCCTATTCATGTTTGGATACCAGTGGAGATGGCTCTCCTTCCCCTTTTCCCCAGGAGAAAAGCAGCCTCCTGGAGCGGACAGGCAGGGTAGAATGTGCCAGATTGAGGTTCACATTCGATAATCATCAGCACAAGCGTGAATGAATGATCCATGAAACAACCCCGCAGAGTCACAGCCTCACTCTCTCACACACCTGCAGCAGCTCCTGGAGTGTTGTCTCCAGCGTCTGGTCATCTTCCTCAAAGTCCCCCTCATCAAGCCGTGACAGCTTGTCAGCAGTGGCACTGTTGATCACCTCCTGCTGGGCAGACAACTGATCACACAGCACAGCAACACAGCAACAACAGACAACAAGTCTGAGTTAGAATTAAGCCTGTGGCAACTCGTGAGCAGGCAGATGCAAGACACAAGTGGGGGTGAAGCGCAGCAGAGTGTACTGTTTATTTACACCCGCATTCATTGCCCTCTGGTCCTGTTTGCCTAGGGATCTTCATGCAGGAAACATCAAAGAAAGGACTACAGGTCATGAAGCACAACTTATGAATGAATCTTATCATCAGTAATGACCCTGAAAAAATCATTTTGAACATGTGTAATCCGACTATCATTGTGTTGCTGACAGATGGCATCTTGCACTCAGGCATGAGCTGAATATCAATAAGACTCTAGGGAATGCATCACACGCTCACCCGTGTCACTTCTTCTGCTGTGTCCGCCATCTGGTCCAGCTTCTCATCAACTTCCCTCATTGCCTCCTCAGCAGCATCAATGCGGGACTGAAGCTCAGCAATCTGACCACTGAACTGCTCAGCCTTGAGAGCGCCCTGCTCAGCGTCACGAGTCAAACCCTGGAAAATAAAGTAGTAACACACAACAAAACAGAACAGCAATGATTGATCCGGTGTCTATTTATCTGCATGCATGTGACAGGGCAGTTGTTATAAATGCATGCTGTTTACATTATATGAATGTTGTTCAGGCCCCCTATCTTTTATACCAATTGATCTATCTGCACAGATTCAAACTAAAGACTGTAGCTTGAGATGTTGTACATGAAGTAGATAGAACCCATACTCAGGATGTCAAGGCATGCCAACACTGTCAGCCGCACCTGAGCTGTATCTTTTTGAGATTTGAGGGTCTCCAGTTTGAGTTTCATCTCCCGCACCTCCTGGGTCTTCTCCAGCCGCAGCTTACGGAGCGTCTCCAGGGCCTGGTGAGATTAGGAGCAGCAGCAGCAGCGGCGGCAGCAGCGGCAGCGGCAGCAGCGGCAGCAGCAGCTTTGTAAGCATTGAAGCAGCAGCACCAGGAGGATGTGAATTAAGCAGTAGGAGCAGCAGCAGCGGACGAAGTGAAGGAGGCGCCAGGCTGTTTGATTGGTGTGCGTGCAATGTCAAAGGTGTGCTGGTTTCCACCCCGACCGGCATCCACCAGCACAAACCCTGGCAGCACAATCAGGATGCATATAATGCTGTGTGCATGCACTGCTGTTGCATAGAATACTGCTCTAGTAATGTGCTCCTATTGCTGCTGTGGCGTAGCGTCATCACCACCACCATCATCATCTGCTGCTGCTGCTGCTGCCGCCCGCCATTTGCACCTTTGTGTATTTTGTTGCTGCAAAGATCTCGTCAAACTTCCTCTTAATTGTTGCGCCATCAGCCAGCGGCCAATTGGACTCCTCCTGATGCACAAAGATGACATTGTCCAGCACAGCCTGAAACAGCAGCAGCAGCAGCAGTGACAGCAGCAGCAGCAACAACATCCATAGCAGCAACCATAGCAGCAATAATCAGAGCAGCAATAACAGCTACATAGATCACAGGAAAGTGGGGTGATCCTTTCTGGCTAGGACGACCCTTGAGCATGCAGCAGTGAAGATAGCACTGGCAGGTATGCTTGCATGAGATACAGGCAGCAGCAGCAGCAGCAGCAGCAGCAATGATGGCCAAGATATAACTGGTACTGGCGTTTCAGGGGTGCATCAACTGACACCTGGTCTCTTCTATCAGCTGGTTTGAACTCTACATCACACACCTGTAGCCCCCCCCCCCCCCTTTTTTGAAGCATGATCATTTCATCAAAACATTTTGAGACAAAAATAACATCCATAACACTTCATTCACAAAAATGATAGTCATGACACTTGCTGTGGCTGGCACCTTGCTGACGCCCATGAGGGTTGGCACCATGGTGTTGATGTCAGCACATCTGTAGGTGATTGCTTCTTTCTGGTGGGTGTCTTTGTTGTAGGTCTGCAGTGTGGCATCCAGGCTCTTGAACTGCAGGGTCGCCTTCTTCTGAACCGACTGCAGGTACCACCCAGGACAGTTTGTGACATGTGTGAGTTGTGAGGACTTGTGTATGCCGCATGTGGATGATTGCATGAACCACATTGCAGTTGACAGATCTGGTTGAGGAGCCACATGCAGGGCTGGCATTGCTGCTGCTGCTGCTGCTGCTGCTGCTGCTGCTGCATATGATCCAGCCAGACAAGCTGCACAGCACTGGTTCCACTGCTGTGTTCATCCTCCTGTGATGGATGCAAAAAGATGCCATCCCAGCCTTGAGTAGTATCACTTGCTAGTTGCTGCTGCTGCTGCTGCTGCTGCTGCCGCTGCTGCTACTGACCTGAAATGACCTGACAACCACAAAGGGCATCTGTATGCTTGTCCTGAGGCGTAGCTTGATCTGAGCCTTCACCTCAGACTCACCAGCGATCTGAGGACATATAACATAAACAAGTGTCAGTTGATGAAGCATAAAGTGCACTTTGCTGAAGCAATAGCATCACCAGCAACAGAAGCAATGGCGGATACAAGGCTGCGGTGAATAGTAAGGTTAAGCATTGCTGCTGCTATTGCCTGTTTTGCCACTGCTGCTTCTCCTGTTCCTGCAAGGTATAGCAGCACAATGCAGCCCAGCACTGCCCTCACACAGTAACTAGCCTTGAGGATGCTTCAGCAGCAATTCGACATGGATATGTGACCGTTGGACGGCTCACTGCCACCTGGGTTCCTGTTGATGTCTTTGGGAGCGCCATGTGCATTGCTGCTGCCTTGCTGAGACACTGCTGCTGTTGTCCTTGAAACTGTGATTGAGCAAGGACGCCCATACCACTTACACACCGCAGCTATCGAGCCTGCTGCTGCTTTGCCTGCTGCTGCTGCTGCTGTTGTTGCTGCTGCTGTTGTGCCGCTGTTACTGAAGCCAGCTGCAGCCATCCTGCAAGCATACCTTGGGATCCATTACCCAGTTCCTGCCGTTACCACCAACATTAGGAGGAAGCTCCCCGGTACAGGCTTGCTTTAGGCACTCAATGATCGTCTGCAGAGCAGTGCCATCGCATATAGATGCCCCTTTTAGCGGCCCTGTGTTGACAGACTTCAAGGCACTCAGGTGTGCAATGCACACTGTTTATGGGAGGTGCAATCTGATACATGGTGCAGGATGCTTACCGTCTTGCCGGCGCCATTAGACCCCACAATCAACGTTAATGGCTTGTAGAATTCGATGACGTTGTTGTTATCCGGGCTGAAACTTCGAATGCCCTTAACGAGCATCTGCAGCAGTGAATGCAGTAGTTTGCCCGCTTTTCAACGACGCTAAGACACCACAGAGGCTTGCATGAGCTTGGTTGGAACTCAAACCTTTTCAACTGTACACATAGTAGCAGATCAGCCGGACTATGGCCGGGATCGCCAGCAGAGGAGGGAGAGGGCTGAATCCAAGGACGACGGTGCAGGCTTGAGTGACGACTGAAGCATCGTATCAACGCACAGATGTGTAGATGTTATATTTCAAAACCATTCAGTGAACAATATAAGAAAAGTTAGTTGCAAGGCCACTGTATCAATGTGTATCTCGTAGATGGTGGATTTCCTGAGGGATCAGTCGCGAAGCTTATCCAGAAGCACTTACAACACGCTAACGATTGAATGCAGAACGCGACAACGGCCCAATAACAACTACTGGGGAGCTGCTTCAATAATGGTAAAGGTTGCGTGCTGAGCGGGAGATGACTTGTAACTCGTATTCGGAGCAGTCATGAGGCACCGCAATCGGCATACTAAAGATAGCATTACATTGTATTAAAGCAAAGCAGCAGCTGACAGGCGATGCGCCGTGTTAACTTACTATGGCCCAGCCAGTATGAGATAGCTAGATAGGTTGCTACAGGCAGATAACGCTGCAGCATGGCGCACTGTGGCCGGAACCTGCATGTCTGCCACAATCATGCATGCATCTCCACCTATAACTCTCTCCTGCCAGTAAACCTGCAGTGCCAGCCCTGGACCCGGCAAGCTCTCCTCTTCCGCGCATGCACAACTGTCTGCTGGCACCCCAGGGTGATGATAGCCACGTGGCTGCTGGTCACCAGCACCCATGGAGCCATGACAACTGCTTCAAGTTACTTTATGGCTGGCAGCACCGCTGATGCAGCCTGGCTTTCTGCTGAAGTAGTAACAAACTGAAACCTGGACAGGCTTTCCGCCCCGGGGCGGGGCGGGGCGTGGCATGTCCCTGCTGGGATGCAGCCAATGCAGACTGAAGGTGAACATTATATCAACTCATACTTGAAACACACTCTACTGCTCAGCATCAGCACTGCAAGGCGCGAAAGCTGTAACACCCTATACTCTGCTGATGTGTGAGCCAAGCAGGATCAGCTGCCAAGCCTGCGTTGTCATCAAGTGCAGCACTTCACTTCTTGTTGGCAAAGCGCTCCAATCGTGCCTGGGTCACAGGATGTCAACAGCAGCAGCAGGAGCAGCAGCCACAGTGGGCAGGATAGGCGTATGGGTTATCACTAGATCCAATGTAAGCTGACTGAAAACTGCCTAAAAGAACCTGCTCATGAGTGGGAGTTGCTGTGATAGCAAAGTCTGTGGCTGGAGCAAGCGCAACATGGCAGGCCTGCCCCAGCATAACACCATCAGCCTGGTTTGCGGAAGTACGCAACCAAGTGTCATATATCGACAATGCTAAATGGTATTTTGTCTTCGATAGTGCACATGACAACAATATAACAAGCTTCCTCCATCATGCAGTCTTGTCAACCCTGTCTTTGCCTCTGCCTGATCTTGTTTTTCCCCACTCACCAGAAACAACAGCAGCTCACAGGAGAGCTAATGGTCATTTACTGCTGCACCAGAGAATCCAAGGAGCCATTCCTGCTGAAACCTACAATACTCTCAACCATATGTACACGATGCATGCTATCATGCAGCAATCACCAGCCCGGCCCCTCCCCTGGATCTCACCTTCTTTCGCGCCTCGTCATCGTCTCCTGAGCTGGCCTTGACCGGCTTGCCAAACTTTGCAGCCCTCTTCTTCATAGCTTCAGGGTCCTTGGGGTCCTTGGCCGACAGCAGCGGGCGACCAAACTTCTTCTCACGAGCAGCCATCTTGTCAGGGTCCATCAGCTCGACCTGGAAGTGCAGGGCCCAAGACTGTGTGATCAGCAACAAGATCGGTGGTTCATGATCAGTGTGTGCTAGTGACTGCATGGATATGCAACTACCCAGAAAATTGTAGATGTGTGGGTTGCTGATCAGTCATACTGTACAGATAAGACAGTACGCTACTTTGATCACTAATGCTGCCTGCAATATTGTAGAGAAAACCTCTGCTGCAACAACAGGAGCTACAGCAGAAACCTGTGCTGCACTTGTGACTGCCCAATGAGCAGACTGTCCTGCAGTAGCTGTCAATCCAAACACCAACAGCGCTTGAGTGTTCAAAGAAGCGCTTCACCATCAGATGTGCAGGTAAGACTGTCAAGCAGATGTCGTCCAGCACACCTTATCCAATGCCAATCTCTGCTTCTCATGCTGAGCTTCCAGCTGCTTCTTCAACTTCTCCAGTCTCTGCTGGTCTGACTCACTGGCGGTGCCGTACTTTATCCCCCGCTCAAGGATCTTAATCTGCTCCTCTAGGGTTTTAGGTACTGCTGCAGCACCAGCTGCTGCACCGGCTGCTGCTGCTTTCTTCTGCCCTGCAGCACTGCTGGTTTTGGTGCTGTCTGCCTTGCCTGTGATGCCAAACCTGGAACCAAGGGTGTTGAAAACACAATTAAGCAATGCAGCGGATGTGATGGTGATAGAAGACCCTCATTGCTAGTGCATGTGGGGTTTGAGCATGCGAGATACTTCCAGGCTTCTGCGGCTGCTGACGTTTCTGAGTGTTGCAATTTACACCGCCCAACTCTGTGCGGATGACAGTGGCCAAGCCCCAAAAACTTGCTCTCTCAATGCCAACCCGTAAACAGGCCTCAAGATCTTTGAGCTGGGCTACACTGCTGCATTGGACTGGTACAGGTCACAAACATGCCCGTTCACGCTGCTGAGTGCGCTGTCAATGCTGTGCAGCTGCACGCTTGCTTACTTGGCTGCCCTTAACTGCGCCCGCTCTTTGTCGCTGAGAGTTGTCACCCCCACTATGTTTGCTTTCTTCTCTACTGCCGGCTGTAAGGCAGGAAAAGTGGTGCAAAGCATCAGCAGCAGCCTAGTGCTGTAGGGTCGCAGGATGCACGCACTTAGAAACAGCAAGATGTGACTGTGTAGTATGGCAGGATTGTCGTCAAGCATACTGAATATAACGCTCCAGCAGGTGAAGCATGATAGCTCTGAGTAATGTATAAATTAATATCAATGAACGAGCAATGCCGTGCGGCGCTTGCACGAGTGCATTAGTCGCTTGCTGGTCCCCACCTTGCTTTCAGCCAGGTTAAACACAATGGCTGCATGCTTCCCTGCAGCTGCTGGGTCTCCTACAACATCCCCTGCTGGCTCCTCCAGTTCTTCCTCACCCTCTTCAAGTGCACCGCCCGCGTCATCCCCTGCTGCTTGCTGCTGAGCTGCTATGATGGCATTGATCAACTCATCCTTCTTGCCACCCGTGGGCACCCCAAGCTCCTTCGCGACCTCCTTCAACTCCTACAGATGATTAAACATAGCAATAGTTCATAATGAACATGTTTAGCCTGTGCAGGTGCCCCTGGACGCAGAACGCACTTTCACAGTCTTGGCTTTCAGGCCCGCCTCGTCATAGGCCATTTTGGTTTTGGTAAACGAGTTGAGCTGTAAGCTTTGAACGACCACCAGGGCAAGCAGCAATATCACCAGAGGTCACAGAGTTGAGATGTCAACAACGGAAAGTTGCCCGCGCAGCCAAAGCCCCGGTGTCCTCTGTAGATTCAACTTAGTTTTGTGCATGTGGACAGTATGATGCCACCATGGCGCTCAGCCTGAGAGCGTTGAGAGAGACCTTGCAGCAGCTGTCCGGCCAGAGCTGTGTCACTGCCACTGTCACTGCCGTTGTGCCTTCCTATCATGGGCAGGCCATAATGGGCCCTGATAGGGTAGGGGTAAGCCGAATCTGTACAGGGGTTACGGCCAAATCAGCCTTCTGATCGCCTATAGCCTTTTGGACGCTGCCAGGAGCCCCCAAGAAGGAAACGCCTATCGCCTTTGCCATTTTGGGACCCCTAAAACGCCCCAAACGCCTGTTCTCAGGTGTGAAATCTGCCTGTGCCAAGTGCTGAACCAACTGTCGCCTGCTGGTCCTCTATCCTGGCCTGGTCACCCAGTCACCTGTCACCACTGGCCTCTTGACCAAAACCAGCCCTCTGTACCGCGTCAGCTTACCCCTGCCCTTAGAGTTGGCATGTGCAGCATGGTCACGTGCCCCTGGGGACACAACTTTTCAACCACGAGTTGCAGCGGTGCCACAGGGGTAAATCTGTAGAGATAATTGCTGTCCCTCCCCCTTGGCAGGACCTTCTAAGTCACACCAGTACGGTAGCCTTACTAAGCTAGTAGCAGCACCACAAGAGTCCAGCTCTGTGATGGTTTGAACAACTCCCATCTGTTGAGCGTGTTGTGCACTGTCAAGCGCAATTCAAAAGTTGTAGCCGGTGATGCAACAAGTGCTCACCATCGTGCTGGTGTCTGCTGCCTTTGGAACGTTGATCATCCCAAAGACTCTCCAATTTGCTTTTGAACGACAGAAATCACATGGATGCAATGATCAACGATCAGATGACGGTCATCTGGTATCTATAGGCCCTTCGCTTGCAAAAGTTTTTTTGTGCCTGTCAGCATGATGCTGAGCACACTGTGGCACAGACTGCTGAACTTCAGCAGCGAGCTCAAGCCAACTTGACTTGGCAAAGTTTGGTTGAAATGAGCCTGATGCGCAAGGTATCTCCTCCGAACGTGCTCAACACCTTTTTGAGGTATGCTGGTCATCACTGGCCACAACAGAAAACAAGGGTAACGCGATGCTGGTATGCATTGTGCACAGCACCAACAGTGTAGCCCTGGCAGCAGCAGCAGGTTGCTGCTTGCTATGGCTGCTATGGCCAGCCCTTCTCAAAGCAGTAGGCCGCCTGCTGATTTGGACAAAGCTTTTTTCTAATTTGGCTGCTGGACAAGGCCTCAGTCCACCCAAGAGTCGACGAGGGGTAACTCCTCAGGGCCTCAAACTTTCAGAAAGGCTTTTCCTGAAGTTCAGGTCAACGAGACGTACTGTTACTCGTATGGTCATTCATCTTAATCCCACGATGAGCACTCAAACGTTGCAAGGCGAGTGGACAAGTTAAATGTAAGACTTGTGGCACGTCTTCAGCGCGTGCAAAAATTGTCAGTGCTGCATTTTCAAATGAGCTCAGTAGCATTGTCACTGTCTGTTGGCATGCTTGCAAAACATTGCAAAATAATACTGCTATGATCACATTTTACAGATGCTGGATGAAACATTTTACCTCCTTCGCGTAAAAAGCAGCAAGTGCTGCATGCCAGCCGGACGCAGTCAATCAGCATGAGAACTGCAGGGTTGCTGTTCCAAAGCATAAGGGCTTGCTGCAATGCATCGTCCTCACTAGTGAATTATTCTGCCTTAGTTTATGGTATTCTTCCGTGTTGCGCTGTGAGTACTCCACATCATGCCTTCCACGATGCACCAGCCAGCAGCAGCACGATGAACGCTACAGCTTGGTCCTTCAGTCCTGTCCGTAACATGGGTAGTAGAATGCATAAGTTGTCACTAAAACGCGCCAACAACAAGGCCAGCTGGGCCGCGGTGCAGCCATACATAGAACAGCAGCAAGCAACGCAGCAAAGCAGCATAGTTAACAAGCTGCATAGGCCAAAGCCCATCCTGACAGCTATACCGGAGCTACCACAGGTACAGGAACCAGCACAGTGGCGGAAGATTGGCAAATTGACTGCGCCATACGCCATCACTCAGCAAGCAGCCTTCGCTGTGGTAGAAACAGGGGGCTCGCAGTTCAAAGTCACCACAGACGATGTTATATACCACAACAAGATTCCAAACGTCATGGTCAACGACGTAGTAGAGCTTGGGAAGGTGTTGCTTATTGGCACGCAGCAAGAGACAAACATAGGGCGGCCCTTCATCCCTGGGGCTAGCGTCATAGCGGCGGTTGAGGAAACTTTCAAAGATGCCAAGGTCCATGTGTTTAAAAAGAAAAAGAGGAAAGGTTACTCCAAGCTCATTGGGTTTAGGGCGCAGCTGACAGCACTTAGAATCCTGGAGATCAGATCACCGGGTCAAGAACTGCCAACGGTCAGCAGCAGTGGTCAGCAGCAGGTCACCCTACCAGCAGCAGCGATCAAGAAGCTAGGGGCAGGCAGCAAGGCCGAAGCAGCTGGTTCTAGGCCATCACAGCTACAGCAGCAGCAGCAGCCGGCGCATGAACAGGAAGCAGAAGGTCCACAGCAGCAGCAGCAGCCAGCCCAACCCTCTGAGGCCCAGTAGACCCTGTCTGCTCTTTCAGCAAGCATTACCGTGTGTCATTCGCCAGCATCATGGTTTCACAGCAGGGGAGCATTGTTGGCTAAAGGAGTAGTGGTCTGGCCCCTCTATCAGGCTGAAATTGCAGCTGGCCGGCAGAGCTGTAATGAAGGCAATAACAGCAGCAGAACACAAGATGGGTCAATCACTGCAGGTTGCACAGACACACTGAGAGCACCAGCGCAGCAGGCGCAGCAGCAGCCTACGATCGTAATGCCAAAGTTTTATTAGCAGAGCGTGCTGTATGTGTTATACGCAGCAGCAACGGCCACATCTGCAATTGCCTTTCTTTGTATGCCCTACATGATGAAATGATTTCAGGCGTAGCACTGGCAGGGCATTGCCAGGGCCACATTGGGTGCAGATATGCATTGATTGCTCATGCTCAGGGTGTCAGTGAGCACTGTTTTTGGCTTCTGTGTGAGACTTGAGTCACTGCTACGGGTGTGGGTGGTCCTTCTTGGCGGTCTGGCCAAGTTCTCGAGGTAGTGGCAGGCCCACAGTGTCAGAGGTGTCGTATGCACCCTGCTACATGGCAGCAGTCTGATATTGTAAAATGATTCACGCTCGACTGTCGAAGCGAATTCTCTCTGTGTGCATTTAATGAAGCATGTTGCTCGTGTCCAACGGTGACAAGCTGTACTGCAGACCCACTGCACCAGTCAACTATGGGCATTCCGCATCCATCTCAATGGCATCATGCCAGACAGTATGATACAAGTACTGTTATGGAGTTGGAATATTCTTTTCGTCCAGGAATGGCAGTTATGAATCCAGGGATGGCATTGGATGAATCTGGGGTGAATTACTCACTGAGTCATGGCATTCAGTTGGGACCAGGATAATGAGTGCAAATGTGTCTGTTGTGGTTGGTCTTTCAAAATGATTCTTGATCGGTAATGAGATAGACCCTGCATACAGGCAAGTTATATTTTCCACCAGCATATTGCGTGCAAATGTGTCTGTTGTTTCATCGCTATTCGATTGGTTCTTATTCGATATGGCCGTGAGAAACTTGCCACTTGAACAACACCACAGACCAGGTGGTTTAAGCCGCTCACACCCTTCCTTAGGAAGTAGTACTTGGAAGTGAAGCTGTCAGCTGATAAGCAGCCGGTTGTGGTCAATTCGGAATCACCCGCAGACAAACAGTAGAACCTCTCAACTGGTAGAGCTCCGGCTTTGGGTGCTGGAGGTGCCGGTTGAAATCCGGCACGGGGAGCCCGACTCGCTCGACGAGCGCCCGTGGAACGGGCTAGTCTGTGAGAATGGACCGCATCCCATGAGTCATCCGCTGGCTCGCTGGCTTGTGCTGGGGTTCATTCCACCGACTTTGTACCTTTGTAGATTCTAGAGGACAGCTCTGTTCAGGAAGACTCACTGAGAGATGATCGAGCTTTTTTTCCACGAAAGCAGCGATGGTATGTAAAAAAAATGAGCCATGCGGCAAGATGAAATGCTATGGCACATGCGCTGACATGCATTGGGGGCGCCGGCGCTGGCAACCCTGGTGTACTGCTTGAGCCTGCCAGGCAGAGGCTCTGCTGCCCTGGCTGCCATCTACTAGATGTACAGGCTGTATATGGTGGCAGCCAGGACAGCCCAGGAAAGCACACAGGGTGACGCCCGCATGTCAGCGCATTTGCCGTAGCATTTCAACTTGCTGCATGGCTCAAAATCTTATATATATGACATCTCAGTGGTACATATTTACCATCTGAAGAGCTGGCATGTCAGTTCACTGAAGTGACTTGCCAGCTTGTCCAACATTTGCCAAATGCAGTGCATGGCCCATGAGCGGCGTGAGCCATAGAGCTCTATCTCTTTCACATTTCCAACCATCTGGACACCCAAATTACATTGATGTGTCATTACACAAGTTGACTGACAATATAAACGAATATGAGCCATGCACCAAATTGGGATGCTGTGGCAAATGCTCCGACATGCATTGGGTACGCCATCAACTGGCAGATGTGATGCTTATGCCACATTTATATATGCTGAGTCCCCTCTGGCACCGATGCAGATCTGTGTAGACAATATGAGAGTAAAAGCAGACCACATGAGAGTAATATACCTTTATTAGAGCAAGTTGCAGGCATTATTCCCAGAACAAGATCAGGCAGCACGTTCCTATTATGTTAGGGAAGTAGCCTACTGAATTGAACTTACTACTGTCACAGTACTACAATAGTACTACAGTTCACTGTACAGGTTTCCACCCTTAAGGAGCTGATGACTGATGGCTGATGGCCCAGGGGGTATAGACCAATGAAAAACTCTTCTAATCCAGTCAATCCAGCAACAAACCCTCAAGCTCAACATATCAAAAATCATCAACATCAACAAACAACAAATCTTCACTAGGCGGCCACCATCGTCAGCCTGAGAAATTCTGCTGGAAATATATTCAGCAGTAAATCGTCTCTTGTCCTGTATGGAATGACAAGTTGACACTGTGCAGCATGACAGATTGATGTACCATGAGCAGTTGAGGACCTTCACATACATTGCATGCACAGCACCATCAGTTCTGCAACTCCAACAGCCATGCATGTTTGCGGGCCTTCCATGTTGAAGCACAGCACTAGCTACCGATTTCAATCTGAAACATATCCTGTTCTCACATTACACCCCACTGTACAAAAGGCCTTACTAGCTTGATCGAAAGCTTGTGAAAGGCAGCAAAACTTTGACAACATAAATGCTGTTTACCCCCTGTAGTAACTCAGGTCAGCAGACTGTCCACTCTTGTGCTGATACAGTCAGCGCCCATTAGGTGTGCAGCACCAGCTTCTCATGCTGTATGCAATCTAAAAACAACAGAGTGAGCCGCTCGTCGTTTTCTGTTGGCTACTCATTGAGCCTACCAAGGCAGTGGCAGCAACTGCACGCTCACAACCTTCGACTAGTCTCAACTCCAGGAGTAAGAGAGTAAGAGTAAGAGTAAGATTCAATGGCAGAATCAAGGGCTTGACGCAAGGCACCCGCGCTGGTCTTGATCTTTTGGGCAGAGCTGCTAGCACCTTCCTCTAAGGTGCCAATCAAAGCCAAGGCCATGGTGTCCGTCACGTCTTCAACCTGGCGGAGAATAGCCCTGCAACACAGTTTACACAGTGTTTCAATCAGTTTCTGGGCCGACCAGGAAGGGAGTCCTCAGGAGATGCCAATCGCTGATTGCTGATTGCCAAGGCTTGTAATGCCATCTGCAGGCACATGGCTGTCACAAGCAAACTTGCAATGTATGCGTTGGAACTGAAGAGCATCCAAGTGACTTGCATACGCAGCGTAATATTGCTCAGGGACAGCAACATCGCCGATGCGGTGTTGTGGCATGGCATGGCGGCTCCAACACATGATGGCATGGCGTAATGCATGGCCAGGCAGCCTCAAGATCTGAAGTACAGAATATTAGCCTGACGCTGACATGCACACCAACAGGCGGGACAGCAACTGCTGTGTGGCTCTAATGCCGCAAGTTGCCATGGGTTAATCAAGAAATGAATGTATCGTTTGCCGTGTTGACACAGTAAACATTATTTTCCAGATCCTGTGGTGACACAGCATGGATAATTTTGCAGACTGAGGCCCTGGTACCCAGCAACGACAAAGTTCCACACAGCCACAGCAGCCAGGCACATGGTGTTATGATCCTCTGTATTGAACACTTTGGTAGCTGTGGGAGAGCACACACACTTACGTCATTGGTGGGCCAATGAAGGGCTGGGTAGTGAACAAGGAAGCTTTGCCAGTCAGGGCAGTGATCAGCTCCTGGTGCACTGTTGCAAACGATTTGAAGGCGCCAGCGATGTCGTCTGCCTCAGGAGTATTACTGATGGGAGCAGTGCCTTTCAATGCCTCGACAAAGGAATTTGCATTCTCCACAATATCTTTTAGTCCAGCAATGACCTGCAGGCCAAACAAGGCAGCATAGCAGATGCTGTGGTGACGGTAACTTCAGATTTAGTAGCAACATCAGGCAACCTGGCAATCTGGTGCAGCAGGTCAATGTTAGGAGCACAAGCTTCGTCTGCAGCCAACAGTAGGCATGAATGCAGAGAATGCGCATGCCTACAATACTACGGTAACATTATGACCAGATCAGACCTGCCATGGGCTGGCGCGAGGTCTCCAGCTGCAAGCGAAAGTAGCTGCAGCCGGGTATTGTGCTGCACAGGGTGTTACTCGACAGTGGATGATGCCAGAACTGTGCCAGGCATGATTTGAGCGACCTGTTACGCCCTCACAGTCAAAGACGACGAGCCAGCGGGCTATGTCGTACACGCACCTTGGTGATTCCGCCTCTGCCAATGACGAAAAAGGGGCCGTCTTGCACGGTAATCTCCTTGGCGATGGGTATCAAAGATTGCGAGTTGCGCGAGAGTGTGTTGATGTTGCGGACAATTTCTGGTGTGGTGAGAGCCGCTTGACAGATTGCGATGGCGCCCAGCACTGCCAGGACAATGAACGCTGCACGTGCCGGCATACTTTCTGACGGCCTGCGGGGTAAGGCGTTCTGGCGCGAGGATTCTATCACGTAGGTACGTGTATTTGTGACGTACTGTAGCCGTTTAGTGCGCTAGTTCACGAGAATATTATACTGTGTTGAAAAGTTCGCAGCCCGTTGTAACTCTGGAATCTATTTTCTGGACCACCAGTATATATGTGTGATGTACACACTTTGGGAGTGCGTGAGTCAACCCACTGTCTAGAGATCTCAAGAGCTCGTTCGTCTGCCACATATCACAGGCGTCGTACATTATTGCAGTCTTGGCAGCACCCAGAGTCGGGAATTGGTATACGCAGCTACAGTGTCGTGGAGAAACACCCAAATGGGCCAGTTGTTACACCTCGTGGGTGTACTACTTGGTTACGCGCACTTCTGCGAATTGTCCATATTATGAGTATGAGTTGAAATAAATACCTGCTGCACTCAATGAGCGTTTGCTTCTGATGCAAAGGTGGTGTCCTTGTACGATGTATTCGCAGCAGTTACTGCCTGCTGTTGTTCGGTTTCACGCAACGCACACCTGCAAACACACTTGAGGTGCCTGAATAACTGTAACCAAGTATAATCCCAGCAGCAACAGCGAGCTCAAGGAACTTACTGACCTGCACAGGGGCTCCTTCAGGGTCCATACAGTGACTGGTTATGCGCTTCATTCTTCATATTGTGCCTGTCAGGTGCCAGTGTTTTGCCAAGCCTTCAAACATCACAGAGGAAGATGTTCAGCCTGTGTGATCTCAACTACAGTAGTACTGCTGGTTGCAACGTTAGTACAACTGAAAACAGTGATCACGATCATCCCTCTTGCTTGGCAATTCAATCATGCTGGGCTGTGTGTAATCTGTGTTACGTCAGTCAAATCACCATCTGTTGCAAATGTGCAAGTACCTCTAGAGACCTGCTGTCAGTTGCTGCCTGGTAGGACAATACTGTAAGCATGTATATTTCAGCACAGATGCCATGCTGGCACACAGGGTGGCGCCCCCAACGCATGTCAGCGCATCTGCCATAGCACTTCAACTTGCTGCATGGCTAATTTCTTTTACAGAGTTTGGCATAGCAATTCAACTTGCTGCATGGCTAAATTTCTTTTACAAAGTTTGGTATACTATGCATCTGAGCCACTCACTCTTTGGCAGTGGGCCAGGTGTCAATTATTCTACAATCTGTTGACATTTCACCATGGCTGCTGAGTCAGCAGCTTCTTTCCTCTGAGCTACAACTCTGTAGCTGGCTCACAACCTGACTGAATTTGTGGAGGCAACACAGGCAGTAAGAAGCAGCTGCCAAGCCAACTAATGCAGCCTTTAGTTCAGCTGCAATAACTTAAAGTGTGTCTCCTATTAAAATTCGCACGTTTTCACATGCTGAAGCATCTTTCAATCCCTGGAGATTCTGTTCCTGTTCATACCTCATCATGCATGTACTGCAGCATAAATCTGATGCCATCAGATTGAACGGTGCACCTTTCCAACAGCCTGTCTGGGCAGCAGCAGCTGCACGCTTGGGCAATATTTCTTCTCTTTCGCAACAAATATGGTAACAGTCGCTCAGCTGCGCAAGAGCAGTGCTTGCTGCCGTTCGCTTCTAAGTGCAGGTGCTTTCTGGGAGCTGCAGCTACACTGCATTGACTGCAAATCATGTGGACACGATTGAGCACTTCGATGTGCTCAATCAGTCCGTTGTTGGATGGATAATAACCAATGGAGGTTTACGTGTTAGGAAGGGAGTGCGCGTAATCGATCAATTGCTGTTGTAGTGCCCACTCTCCTATTTTGCTGACTGCTTGATCAACACATATGCTACCAAGAAAATAACGTAACAAATCATGTAATCTGCAATGTGGCAAGCACTGCTAGCGGTAGCATGGCCTCACCGCCGTAGGCTATTTGAAGTGACCAAACGCTTATCCCACAGCAACTCGCGAGATGTTCCAATTACTCATCCAGCAGTCTGCGTGTGGGGAGGAAATACAGGCGTTGGGAAGACGTTGATCAGCGCTGGGCTGGTCGCAGCTGCTGTTCGCAATCAGGTACAGCAGCAGCAGCAGCACCTGTGGCTACGAGAACCTAGTGGCGCGGCTTCGTTGGCAAGGACCGCTTGCACTGCTATCATTTGTTTGCTGCAGGTCTACGTGCAGTACATAAAGCCAGTTCAGACAGGCTACCCAAAAGACAGTGATTCTAGGCTAGTGGTAGGTCGAGCATAACAGGCTGTGCCTCACAGCAGCTAAGCAATTGTGTGTGATAGCTGACATGTTTGAACTAGCATGAGGCAGCTGATATCATGACATCAGCAGCAGCAGCGTTGTTGATTATGGTTGTAGGGAGGCCATTTTTGCAGATTGCATAGATGGGACTTCAGCATTGCTGGCCCTGCTGCTGACCATTTGCAAGCTGGGGCCTTCGCAGCAGCAGCAATTTCGGCCGCATGGCACATGTGCTGTTGTGGGTTTCACAATCCAATTCACACCAGCAGATCCTCTGTGTCTTTGCAAGGCTTTCAGTGTTGTATGGCAGCAAACTGTACCCCCTTGCTCACCTGCTGTATGAATCACACTGGCCGCAGGCGGCAGCAGCAAGCCATGTATCAGGAGCAGCAGCAGCACAGCAGTACCTTCATCAAAGTAACACTTTGTACACTTACAAGGACCCTGTCAGTCCCCACTTGGCAGCAGAAGAAGAAGGACGCATCATTGCCGATGACGACATTGTATCAGCAGTAGCACAGCAGCTGCAGCAGTTCACAACGGCAGTGGATGCCAAGCAGCAACAGGGCAGCAGCAGCAGCAGCAGTGGTAGGGTTCAGGGTTTGAGTGTTGTTGAGACAGCAGGAGGTGTGACAAGTCCCGGACCTTCTAGGACCCTGCAGGTGGGTCAATGCTGATGTCAGCGCAACATGCTGATGTCAGCACATTTACTTGTTCGCTGTTTTGTGGATCTGTTACATCTGTAAGGGAGCAACACAGGTCTAAGTTTTGTCAAAGGCATCAATCAAGATTTCGTAGCTGTCTGTGTTGTATTAGGCTTTTTCTTGGAATAACCAGGTGCACCTGCACAGTTTGGTTGTAGGCAGGGTTTGCATGTGCAGGTTGCAACGGAGTTCAAGCCAACACAAGTTTGTGCTCGCCCTTGGGTTGCATTAACTTTGGTAGTCCACAAACTGCCAGGCTACCGATTAAACTCTGCCTCAGACTGCCTCAGACTTGGCTAGCATTTGACATGTATTTTCAATATAACACTGAGCCTGAGATTGGTTGCTGCTAACAGTGTGGCTCCTCATAGGTGTCACTGCTGCTTCTGCTGCCGCTACTGCTGCTGCTGCTGCCGCCGCTGCTGCTGCTGCCAGGGAGACATTCTGCGGCCCCTGGCTCTGCCAGCACTGCTGGTGGGTGACCCTCAACTTGGCGGCATCTCCACGACACTCTCATCCTATGAATCACTGCTGCTGCGCGGACACACTGCAGCAGCGGTTGTCATGATGACAGAGGGACGTTATAACAATGTTAAAGCGGTACAGCACCACCTCAGACATGCAGCAGCACACAGGTGGGTCGTGCTGAAGCTGAGGATTGTGCAGCAGCAAATAAACGTACTGGCCAACATAAGATTATATCAAAGCTGCACTGTTGTGATTGTATACGCTGCACTGATATCACCACCATGCACTGCTGAGCCATCAATACGACCACTTGATTGAACCTGGGTTGTACATGTGTTCATTTTGGTCATGATAGTTTATTCATTGGCAACTTGCTGATTTGGTGGTTGCAGATTGGGTCAAGATCTGCCAGTCTTGTCACTTCCCCTCTGCAAACCACCGCTGCCAGCAGCAGCAGCAGGAGGTCAAACAGACAGCCTGATTGATGACAATCTGTCCGCTTGGCTGGCTGAATCCCAGCAGCAGTTTGATGAGCTGCTGCTCCTGCTGCAGCAGCAGCATCAGCAGCGATTGCAGTGGTTGAGTGGTGCTGCTGCTGGGGCTGCTGCCAGTGTGTGGTGGCCCTTCACACAACATGCCCAGCTGCCAAACAAGTAAGTTGCTGGTACACATACTCAAACTGTTGCAGTTGCTGCAGCAAATGCAGCTCCTGTTCATGCAGGCAGTAACACTTGTCCTGCAGGTCGGCCATGAAAGGGGGTTGATGCATTGTTGGATGACATCAAAACAGGCCTTCCTTACCCTGGCAAGCTGGCCTGAACACGAGTGTGTGCACCACTCCAAGTAGATGTTTGTATTTTCTCTACCAACCACCACAAATGAGGTTTTTTTCAAAGTATTCCACATCGGTCAAAGGCAGCTACTTGCCCTGTTCATTTCTAGCTATGTTGCGAGCCGCTGCTGCTGCTGCTGCTGCCGCCTGCAGGGAGATCACTGTGGTTGATGCACGAGCAGGAGAGAACTGGCTGGTGCTGAAACAGCAACAGCAGCAGCAGCAAGATAATTCTGCTGCTGCAATAGACAGCAGCAGCAGCAGCAGCAGCAGCAGCAGCAGCCTGACTGCCCTTCATGATGCTGCCAGCAGTTGGTGGACACAGACTGCTGCTGGCGGTGACCTTCAGATAGAAGTGACTCGTGCAGTGGCAGCAGCAGCAGGCAGGTACATGCATGTCATGTGGCCCCAGGTAAGAAGGAACTGCGCCACATCCGCTCTCTTGTTTGTGTATGGATCATTTTGAGCCAGGAATCCAAAGCACAACCACTGGATGCAGTAGACTCTTGCAATACAGTAGAAGCAGCCTATGCTGCTGCTGTTGTCATCAACACTGCTGCTGCTGCTGCTGCTGCTGCTGCTGCTGCTGCTGTTGCCTCAGGTGTCTCATGCTCCTGGTCTTGAGCTGACTCGTCTGCTGCTGTCTCCCACCTTGAACCCTGGTGGCTGGGCCAGCCGCGTGTTCTTCAGTGATGATGGGAGCACAGCAGTGAGTGCAGCAGGACGCTGACCTGGCACACCAATCGTCTGTCATTCGCTGATGTGGTTGAACTGTTGCTAAATCGCACAGAACACGGAAGTTAAAGCAGCGGGATAATGTGTGTTACGGGAAAGCTCCCTACATTCAGAGGCAGCACCGTTTAAACCCCTGAATCAACCATAACACGGTATTGATTGTGACAATCTGCTACTGAGCAAGCACAGTGAAGCAGCCCCAGTCAAACATTCTCAAGTTGACAATCACTGTCCCTCCTGGCTGCTTTCCCTGTTTGTAGATATTATTTCTATATCTGCTGCTATTGCTTTACTATATTCTTGCTCTCCTGCTGCCATTATCATTGTAGTTATTGTGAGCTTGACACCAGGCACAGTTCCACTCAGTCACACTCTCATTTGTGCTGAACAGATTGAGGTGGCTTTGAAGATGGCCTTCAGGAAGTTCATGGTTGATCATAACATGTTATATGGCAAAGAAGATGACAGTCCTACACAGCAGACACAACTTGAGGTGAGTTGATTGCAAAAAATCCTTAAGTAATCTGGTCCTAACGCTCAAACAAGGGTGTCGAATGGCTGTGCAGACTGCTACCAACCTCCATTGCGTGCAGAAAGCTGCTGCTATGTCTGGTGTCATTGGTATGTACAGGCCCAACAGCATTCCACAGGGCTGGCTGCCTGTGGGTGCATCAGAGATAACTGCATGTAGTCCTATAGGCTTGCACTCATCTATAGGCTGGCACGACTTGTATGCGATAGTTTCCAAGGCGGTTATATGACTCGTATGTGATAGTCTCAAAGATGGTCTAAATTGTCCTGACGGGACGGGGCTAATGCTTCATTTGTAATATAATATACATCATACTACATTGTGATGGCAAAAACACAGTGCATTAGAGCAGTAGGTGTCTTGACAGTTGCACAGTCTCAGGTCTCAGCCCCAGAGAGTGAGTCTTAGGGTTCAGTCTAATCACAAACCCACTACACTGGGAGCATCCAGCTCTTGTAAGCATCTACCATAATCTACGGCCACACAGCCATGGGTTGACAGGCCGTGAATCCAACCACTTGCTCACGGGGTGTACCACGTTACATTGTTACATTGTTTTCTTGCTAACAGCTATTGCGACATGTGTGGACAGACAGCCAGAGCAGCCAAGGCAGGCACAAGCATCACACCAGGGTGGCGCCCCCAACGCATGTCAGCGCATCTGCCATAGCATCTCCACTTGCTGCATGGCTCAGTACCTTTTACAAGTTTCCACTAACATGTTTCACCACAGGTGCTCGCCCTTCATAACTCTTATCATGGTGATACACACGGTGCCATGGACTGTGCCGCCGCCAGCCCATTCAATGGCAGATTACAAACCCCCTGGTACAGAGGTCGAGGACTCTTCCTGAAGCCGCCCTACCTGCAACTGCAGAAGGGCAAGTGGTGCCTGCAGTCACCTGATTGGTTGCAGCAGCAGCAGCAGCAGGGGTCTGGCAGCCGCACTGGCAGCAGCAGCAGCAGCAGTGAGGGTGGAGATTGGTCTTGGGGCAGCATGCAGGAGCTATTCAACGTGACTGGCCGCAGCAGGTCAGGGCCCCCCCAAACTCGTGTGCACTCATTCAGTCTGAACAGTTATAGTCTGGAAATACATCTGTCGTACTCATCATACTCTCATCTATATTCATAAAATGAATAATGGATAAAGGTTTGATGAGTATGACACATGATAGTACACCAATATGGGCAGATAATGGTGTAACAGTTATGACAGAGTTTCAAATCTCAGCAGTATGCAGCAAGACCTGGGATTTCACCCCACAACAATGCATGTTGCTGCAGCTGGTTGGACTTGATGCATTACAGGACAATGTGCGTATTTGCAGTTGTCTCAGTCTCATTCATGCTGAAGAATACGTGCAAACACCTGCTGCTGCTGCTGCAGTTCTGAGCTCCAGTTGCTGTACCAGAGTTACATCACAGCAGCTGTAGACGCTCACGAGGCTGCTGCTGACCCCAGCAGCAGCAGCGGCGGCGGCAGTAAGCGTTGTCTTGGAGCACTGCTGATTGAGCCAGTGCTGCAGGGTGCTGGAGGGATGCTGCTGGTTGACCCGCTGTTCCAGACTGAACTGGCCAAGGTCAGTGGCACAGGATTCATGTGCAAAAGTGGCAAATTGGTTGTTGATATCATACACATAGATGAAAATGACCGATAATCATTCAGTCAGACACTGACCTTCAAGTTGTATATCTACATACATACACTTATACTGGCACATGCTTCAAAAGACCACAGCCTTGTGAAGCATCACCACCACCTCGAGCTGTGGCAGAAGGCAGAAGGTGTCCAGCAGCAAAAGGGCTTGCCAAGTGACTGAGTTACTGCATTGATAGCTGGAGTAACAAGCTGAACTCAGAGACCCTCACCCAGGGCTGGCAGTGCATGTCGGCCTCCTGCAGCTCAACTCCATTGGCAGTTGCCAGCCCTGTGAGCGACAGCTTGTTGACTTTGAAGCCTGGCTGGATGGCCGCACATCGTAAGAGGCAACTTCCTCCCCACTTGTTTGTGTGTTACTGACTAGCCACCAGCCTGGTCTCATAGATAGACATCATTCACAATATTTGTATTATAATCTGCAGGTTGCTCGGGCCCGAGGCATCCCTGTGATCTTTGATGAGGTGTTTACTGGCTGCTGGCGCCTGGGGAGTCCCACAGCAGCAGCACTGCTGGGAGTTGCCCCCGACATTGCCTGCTTTGCCAAGCTGCTGACTGGTGGTGCTGCACCACTTGCAGTGACGGTCACAAGTGAGGATGTGTTTGCAGCATTCAAGGGCCCCAGCAAGGTGAGTGCGGAAGTAGCTGTCCATTGTACCTTGGTACTGCTGCTATTGTGATGGAGGTTGCAGACATCTTGCAGGACAGCTGCTGCAGGACAGCTTGTCATCAGCATTGAGTTAAGTTCTGCGATACTGTGTTGCAGGATCCTTCGTCAACTCAAATGAGCATGAGGTCACCCACACAGATACCCCGTAGTCTGGATATAACTGTGCTTGATTGATTATTTCAGCAGGTTTTTGTGTCTGATTGATGATCTGAGCATGTATTGCGAGACGATGCTGACCGGGCGAGTGTCCTGATTCCTGGTGTCGTGGCTACTGCAGATTGAGGCGCTGCTTCATGGTCACTCCTACACCGCGTATCCTGTCGGTTGTGCAGCAGCACTGGCAAGCCTCAACATCATACAACAGCCCTCAATGAACCCCAACGTCTGCACACCAAATCTCCCAGGCCGCTGCCGCAAGGCCAATGCTGCCAACAGCAGCAGCAGCAGCAGCAGTGAGAGTTTGCAAGCAAACAACGGTAGCTGCTTGTGCAAGGACGCCTGTGGGCAGCTCCTGCCCCAGTGGGATGAGGCAGCAGCCGCCAAGCTGAGTCATCATCCGCGTGTGAAGGGTGTTGTGGTTTTGGGTTCAGTGTTGGCAGTAGAGCTAAACCCTCATTGTACTTCTGGAGGTTCAGGTTACGGCAGCAGTGCAGCAGTGGATGTAGTGGCAGCATTAAGGAAACGGGGTATAGCTGCCAGACCACTGGGCGCTGTGGTGTACCTCATGGTCACACCTACAACCAGCAGAGGCAAGTGTGAGTGGCTGTTGAAACAGCTCAGTGAGGTTCTAGATATGAGCGAGGGGTGGGGAAAGTCTGGCGGGGACTGGGTGCTGATCTGAGGCCTTGAGGCGCAGCATATCGTATGCAGGCTCGGTGCCTTTCAGCAGTGCTGTGTTGACAAGCCAGGTTGACATGTAAAAGGAATCTAGCCATGCAGCAAGTTGAAGTGCTATGGCAAATGCGCTGACATGCGTTGGCGGCGCCAGCCTGTGTGCCTGCCTGCCAGGCAGCCGGGCTGTCCTGGCTGCCATATCATGCATTTAACTGCCACCGAACATCTGAGCAACAGTTACCCAACTAGTGCCTGAGGCACAAGAACCAAATTTCAGCAGCTGTTCGGCTTTTCCATGACAACAACAGTGCCATGCACAACAGAAACTTATCAGGTTGCAGAATGAGAGCCCAAAAACACTTATGCGTATCGCAACCGGCAAACACAGCCATTTTGAACAGCAGGCGTGTTGCCTCGCTCAACTGCGGCGCTGCAGCTAGCTCTGTCGTCGCCTGAGGCTCTGCTGTGGTTGTGACAGAGACAGCCTGCCTCACCATGAAAAGCTGCTGCAGCAGGGGATCACTCCACTGCTATTCACCTCCTGCGTCTGGGTGGCGTGGTACTCCTGCTGCTGCTGCTCCTGCCACTGCTGCTGCTTGTGCTGCGGCTGCTTGTGCTGCCGCTGCTCCTGCTGGACGAGCTCCTGCTCCTGCTGGAGCGGCTGCTGCTGCTTGGACTACGCCCGTGGGAGGGACGCTTGGCCGGGGATGCACCACGTCGTGCGGGGCTGCGACCCTGCATCACAAACAAGGTTTACCAGGATCAACATGTTTGTGCGGTCAATGAGCAAACACCCAGTGAGGTGATGAACACATGCAGGTGTCATCTGTCTACACACACCCATGCTGATATAGCCATGCTTCATCGGTCAAGGAGCTGCTGGTCACATTCCCTCCTGAGGTCAAGGGGTGCATGATGCTGCAGTCTGCCATGCTTCAGCTGCCAATGATTCCTGTACACTCCCAGTACATTTTGTTGATGTCTGTTAATGTGTTTCCCCTGACCACAGCTACAGAAATGGCTTCTCAATCATGGGAAGCCAATGCCGAAGCTGTGGTAGTGGGAACTACATTAACAGGCAACCACCACATGTACTCCCAGCACAGGGATGATTGAGAACAGCCACAGACAACAGACAGTAGACCCACATGACTCAGCTAACCAGGTCCCACATTACAATGGCTGTGCAACAGCAAAGTGATGCTGCAGTAGAGCATGTCGCTGCTGGCCTCACCCGTCCTGCTGGGCTCCTGCTCCTGCGCCTGAGGCCAGGGCTGCCGCGTCCTCCAGCTCCTGCCCTAGGTGGGCTCCTGCCACCCCTGGCTGGGGGTGACCGGCGCCTGGGAGGGCTGCGGCCATAACCAACCCGACCAGGGGGGCTGCAGGACATGCAACAGCAGCACAATGTCTGGCCAAGCGGCTTGGTGCCTATTGCAGCTGTCATCTAGGCATGCAGACCAGTAGAAGTGGTAAATAAACTCGGCTGCGTTGTGTTTGATTGGCATTTATACCCGCGACAACTCCTGACAATGGTTCACTAGTTGGACCTGTTTGTGTATCAACACAACCGCGGGAAGTCCAGCAGCAAGTGAGCCACTCACCCCGCTCTGCCTGGTGGTGACGCATAGCGTCCGCCCCTGAAACCGGGTGAGCCCTCTCTGCCCCGCCTGGCAGCGCCAACACCCCCAACAGGACCATCGCGGCCCCGAGGCCCGTCCCTGTACCCCCCACCATACCCATCAGGGCCGCGGGGAGGTGGCGACCTGTTCCGCATGCCACCTCTCTCCCGCTCCCGCTCACGCTGCCTTTCCCTCTCACTGAAGTCCTTGCCAGCTGCTGCAGCTGCAGTGGGGCGGTCACGATCGCGGTCCCGCTCCCGGTCACGGTCTGCTGCTGCTGCTGGGCGGCTTGCTGCACCGCGGGGGCTTTCAGGGGGTCCTGGTAGACGGGCAGGCAGCTGCACTTCAGGGCGCTTTTTGGCTGTCAGGACGAAGGCTACCCTGTGTGCATCATAACAGCAGGGCAGCAGAATCCATGCGATCAGATGTCTTATGAAATTGAGCAGACCTCAAGACATTTGTTACCGCAAGGGGACCATAGGCTACTGATAGCCCAGATTTTGGGGCTGCTGCCATGCACGCAGCTGGCTGCATTGCAACAGTGCTTGGGCAGATTCGTACTATCACCGCCTGCTGCAGCTGGATGCAGCAACGTTTACTGCTTTGTATCGTGGGATGGTGCACCATATAATCGGCTGCTACCAAAACTTACTGTATGATTGCTCCATCAAGCTGCCCGCCATCCAAGTAATCCCTGGCTTTCTCTGCCTCCTCACGGGTTGCATATTCCACAACTGCATAGCCCTTGGGCAGCTGCACGCGCTCATCCATGGCCAAGTTGCAGCTGACCAGCTCACCATAGGCGCCAAAGATCTCACGTACATGCTCAGCTGTCACGTTACGGGTTAGCTTGCTGATGTGAAGTTTCTTGGGGACGTCCTCAGCTGCCTTTTCCACCTGCACGGACAGGCAGCAGGCAGACATGTGCTCATGTGACTGCACGTTGCCCAAATGGAAAACAAGGTGCTGGCCATGAGGTTGATCAGATGTAATCTTTTAAGGTGGTGTGCATGTTCCAAAGGAGGTACTTTTCACTGTATGGTTCTACCATGTAACAAGAGCACTCGGGTGCCAGCTTAGCATCAACACAATCCTACACCTGCTCCACTCACAGTTGCTTTCCCATTCTCAACAGCTGCGCCTCTTTTCAACTCAGAACGAGGCTTGTCATTTACTGGGCTGTCTGCACGCTTCCCACGCTTGAGAGGAGACCGGGACCTGCGCAACACCAGTGATCACTGGGCTGCTGCTGCCCCGACGCCAACATCACAAGCTGCTGTAGTCCTCCATGCCCCTATTACCACATGTACAGTCTAAAAAATGCATTATATCACAACGCTCTGTCCTGGAGCCTTGCCAGCACAACAAGAGAACGCACCTCGATCTACTGTCAGGACTTCTTGACCCTGACGAGCGAGATTTAGAGCCACTAGATGTGGAGCCGGAGCTGCGAGATGCGCTGCTGCGACTGGACCTACGTCTGCTGGGGCTGCTACTCCTTGATGGGCTTCGCTTGGGCATCCTCCTGCGACCCAACGGCTGTGCGGCCGGCTAGATACCTAGAGCACAAGAAGAATTTGCGTACTTGCTTTCAGTGGACACGAGTTTCGCCCTGCCACCGAGCAAACAGGCAGGGACACCCGCCAAGACGCAGCACAGCGGAAAGAACCGGGCAGAGCGTAGACGAAACAACACCGTGTCTCACACCTCTTGGAGAGTTGCCACATCTTGTGCAAATACCCGCCAAGTTGAACCTGGTCGGTGCCGCTTGTTATATGTTTTGGGACGTGTAAATCGCACACGCCTGCGTACACTGGCATTATGTAGGCATCTGATTGCGTTTACAGGGGTTGCCTGCGCAGAACTTCCAAGTCACCTGAAGTGTACATCTGTGCACAGTACAATTTTCACCAATCAATGACCTGCGACCCTGTAAGAAGCCAAGACAGGTATGTCTAGACGTGAGAATGTACTCAAATCCTTATTGGGAGGCTCAGGGCTCGGCTCAACAGCTCCAGGAGACTCTGGAGTTGTTGATATTAGGGCTGTGCATGCTCTTCAACCTGTGATAACAGTGAGCAATCCAGGGGGTTTGTATGGTCTGCTAGTGCAACATAGGGGTATCTATCGCCCATGGCAGAAACACAGCACAGAGATTCCATGTGCCATGGGTTCATTGTGCTGTTGCGTAGTGCTGCAGCACGCCGCAAAATGCATATGCTGGTTTGACACCATTGCAGCTCAATGAAACTGACATAATCCTCTCATCCTTTGTGCAGTTGAGTGACCTGCATAAGAAGCTGAAGGTCAACAACGCCAGGGAGCAGCAGGTACACTGGCTGTTGCACCAAACTCTCTGGCCTCCTGTGGACAAACTCCTTTCCAGTTGATGAGAGTTGCCAGCTGTAAATCTAATGTATGCATGCTCACGCAATGGCAATGTCGCCTGCATCAATTTCCTCTAGTACACTCGTAACACACAGCCCAACCTGCATCGAGTCATGACAACTGTATCATCTCTGTCATGCGGTGCTGCAGACAGATGGCCCAGAGCTCTACAGCAGCTTCCACAGCAAGCTGGGTGAAGCAGCAAAGCAGTCAAGTCTGACAGCAGGCATCATATTCAGCAATGCTGCAAACCCTGATGTACCAGAGGGTCTTACTCCTGTAACATGGGCAGCCCTGCAGAAAGTTGCACAAGAGTTGGATGTTAAAGGTGAGCTCTGCTTGCGGGAGTAGCTGCATACTAAATGTCGGTAGCAGGCCAGCAGCTGTGACCATAATGCAGGGGTCAGAATGCAGTACAGCAGCGTGGTATACTGAAGAGAGTCGTCAGCATGTAGATCTTTTCGCCACAACATGCGGCAGTCGAGAGCGAGGAGGTACAACACACATTTGCACGTAGGTATCTTTGACCCCCATATAAATCAGCTGCGCAGCAAGATGCTTCAGCAGGTGAAACTGTACAAAGCCTCACAGGCCAAGCTGCAGCAAGCGACAGCAGCAAAAGCTGGCTTCAACAGCCTTCCAGGGACAAGAGTAAGTTGTTCAGAAGGGGCATAGAATGTAGAGGATCCAGATCTACGATCTGGCCAGCAGCTGCACAAGCCTAATGTAGCCAAGCGCTCACAACATTCTGCAGCGATCATCTGCAGGGACTTGTTCTGAGGACTGCTTGCAGTGTCAAGTTACTGTATAGTAGGCGGTCTACTTTATGAACCCGTGCGCTGAGGCGCCACTGGGCACCAGCTTGTGCAATGCCTCCAAGAACCTGCACTTCTGCTTGATAGCAGCATAGCAGAGGGCTTGACGGACCAGGCGTTCTTGCACCAGGCATTCTCCTGCTGGTGTGTTGAGTATTGCTGTACTGTAAACCACAGGCCCCAACGCCCTTGCCTGCCCAGCAGACCCCAGCTGCTACGCTAGCCGGCCGCTTGGAAGCCTCCTGCCAACACGTCATTGCCTCACTACCAGTGCAACACGCTCAACGATCTCACACAGCAGCTTCACTCACATCAGCAGCATCAGGAGTCACACATCACACATCACGCACAAATGCAACAGTGCACATCAGGCGCAACCGACGTGATCCGCAGCAACACACCCTGCAGAAATCTGTTCAGGGCTCAGATGATGCCGAGCAGACCTGCAGTCCTCAGGGGCGTCCACAGCCCCCGCTGATATTCCAGCTACAGAAGTCCAGGAGGTCAATACCAACCAGGGTGGCTGTGCCAGCAGCAGATGAAGCTGGAGAAACACCTAGCAATGAAACGCGGGGGTCGCCTCTGGCAGCTGCTGCACTTGCAGGACTCTCAGCAAGGACTTCCAGCACAGCAGAAGCAGTAGCGGCATGGCAGGTGCAGAATGAGCAGCTAGTCAGCATTAGCAGCAACCGCAGCAGTTGCAAATGTGTAACAAGCAGCACCCAGCAGCAGGAGCAGTTGCAGATTAACCATCTGCCTGGATGCCCTTGTGCTACCAGCAGTGCTAGAAGCGGTACAGCATCTACTGCTGATAGGACTCCACGCTCCACCAGTCGGCAGCAGGCCATTTCCATAAGAACAATTGCTGAGGAACCTCAACACGAGCAAACACAAAAAGGTCAGGGGTTTAGGGTTTCTGTTGCCCACTGTGCATGTTCCTGGCTCAGCCCAAATGCAGTGACTGCAGAGTTTGCTTTTATGTAGCCGTTCATGTGGCGTAAGTTGAGCAATACACACAGTTGGCACACCTTGTGACTCAAGGCTACTTTTCAGCCCCGTTACTAGCAACAGCTTCTGGAGTGCATGTGCAGCCTATACATGTCACTGATCCAGGACCATTTTTGAGTGGCCTGTGCTGTCAAAGTTTGGCATGCTCCAGTGCTGCTCTTCCGCAATATGCATACTGCATGCATGCTACCCTGAATGTTTCTACTCATTGTTTGTCCCTGAAAACAACATCTGACAATCTGAATGGACACCTGCCGCCCTTGACTGTGTAGTGTTAGAACTTGCAGGCAGAAACAGGAGGCTCTACTACAACAGGGCAAGGCAGCGCAAGCCAGACAAAACTCTGGCTCAGTGTGTGGCTGCCATAGCAACTGAAGACAGACCAAGCAGCCCCGCAGGTGTTGACAACAATTCTGGTGCGGCCCGTTTGTAACCTGCAGCAGCAGCCAGCTCGTGGGCTTAATGCTTCATTTAAACTAGCTTGTGCACTAGTACACTCATGTTTCTACACCATCTGCTAGATGATATGCCACACGCACGCCCCTTTCTGTGCACTACAGTAGATTGAGCCACATATGCACCACAATATGCCATGCCAGCTAAGTTTCTCAGAGTGGTCCTGCCTTTGGTTTTACTAATGGGCATGCCAAGCATGCTGCCGTCAACAGTCTAGCAGTGCACAGTAGCTTTCAAAGCTACTGCTTAGATACTGCTGCGATTTGGGTAAATGCTTTCCACATAAAGCTGTATTATTGCATCGTACTCACAGCTGCAGCAGCCATCAAGAGGCGTATGTCACCAGCTGCATGTGAGGCCTTTCAAACAGCAGTAGCAGTGGCTGTGGACGCCAATTTGAAGCTGTACAGAGACACGGCACAAAAAGCCAGGCAGCACATGCTACAAGTTGAATTTCCACATTCATTTGTATCAGAGCACCAGAATCAGCAGCAGGGACAAACATTGGGTTCGGCAACAGCAACAAGTCCTGAAGGCCAAGAATCGGCTGCATGTGGTGCCGTGGGCGGCTCTAATGAATACACTACTGGAACAGCAGCTGGCACATCAGTTTCTGCTGCAAGCGTAGCTGCAGATGTTGCCCTGCTCACAATGCAGCAGCTTGTTGTGCTGTTGGCCAAGAGAGATGCTGCACCAGAAGCACCTGATCAGCAGCTGGACCCTGCCAGCAGTTCCGGTGGACATCAGCAGCCGGAGCTGCCAGTGCTCACCAAGACTGCAGCAGCAAGTCAGAAGCTTGAGGCTGCAAAGACGGTTGCTGAGATCATAGCCGCAGCAAATGAGCATGTCAATGCTGCTGCTCATGAGTTGGATGACCCCGTAGGTGTTAGCATCGGCACTGTTACGCAGTTGGCTGCAAACCGGAACATGGGCAAAGCATGGCAGAAGCATTCACAAGCTTGCTGGGCAAGTGACGGCGACCCAAGCAGCATCAGAGGCACCAGCAATGCAGTGCCAGAAGCCGCCGGAAGCAGGCAGACAGCTTCTGAGACCGCTCACTACCCTCAACAACTTGCCAGCCGCAGCCTGACACCCCCATCACAGCCTGCACCTGGCAGGAGTACCGACGTGGCAGCTGCTGTCACATCTCTGAGCGCAATCGCAGCAGCCGACTGTGGCGCAGAAGCTGTAGGCAATGGATGCAATGCTGACGCTGTGGCAAACAGACGTGCCAACAGCGGGGGCTTTGCAGGAGCTCGGGTGTCCTGTGTAGGGCAGGCTGCAAGCCGTGCTCCTGCAGGCATGATGTTGCCGCCTCCAAGGTTGCAGGCGCCATCTGAACAGGAATTAGAGGCGTTGCCGCTTCCAAGCTTGCCTGAGTTGCTTGACCTAAGCCATGAGCCTGCCAAGGTATTGCAGGCAAGGCTCGACAGGGTGTGGGAAGTGCTAGGTGTGCCTCCAGAGCAACAGATGAAAATGGTGCTGAGGTACGTTGCCAGTTGACAGCCCTTTTTGGTATATACTTGTTCTGCATACTTGAGCTTGAGTATGAGCTTGAGTCTGTCATTCAGCCGCAATTAACCCTCTACATCAGCCATCAATATACAACCAGGCTCGGCTCGGCGCAGCTTGCCATTGATAAAGCTTCCTGTATGTCAGAAGCATCCGGAGATTCATCAGGCAACCTTGATGCTGGCAGAGCAAGATGCAAACTTATCAACACTGGCTGTGGCTCTTCTGCTGTTTGCAGTTACACGTCTCGAGCCACTGCAACCAACTTTGAAGTGGCTTTGGACACCTGGGAGACAGCAGCAGCAGCTGTGCTGCAAAGAGAAGGTGTCTTGCAACAACTCCAGCAGCTTAGAGCAGCCATGCAAACCGTCAAGCAGCAGGAGACGAGCACCAGACAATGCAGGTTATCCCAAGATGCTGCCTCTGACTTACTGACATTGGATATCAGGCAGATTCATCAGCTGCTGTGGGCATTCCTTGCTGCAACTGAGCAGGTCCGTTGGGCGGCTCAGCAGTTCCAACACGTAACGGGTCAGCCACTGCTTGTGAAGTGTGTTGCATACCCCCCAGCTGGTGCCGTGATGTCAGCAAATCAGCTGCAGCCAATCCTAGATGAAGCCTGGGGCTTGCTGGGTCATGATCGGATGTGAGCATTGTAACCTCAAGCCTGAGATTAGTCCCATGTAGGCGTTGGTTTTCTGCTTTTGGCGGCTGTATCTACTGCATTGCAGTCTGCAGCTGAACCTCCAGCACATTTGTAGAGGCAGATGTTGCGGCATCTGCCAATTGGCAATATAGGCTCCCAATATAGGCTATATTGGTTACACATTAATGCGTTACAATGTATTGACGCTCTCAGAGCTGGCAGCTGCAGTCAATGCCGTAACAGGTGCGATTATAATGGCGTCTTTTCCCTGCCAGTGGTTGCAAAGGCACAGCGCCACTTGCTAAGTCGTCTGTATGTTGTACCGGTACGCGTGTGCTAGTGCACTAGCGAGCTAAATGTGCAGCATCGCCTGACCAGGGGCACCTGCAAAGGGAGCAGGAGTACAGGTGTCAGCATGCCGATGGATATGCCGCAAGTAGGTTTTTCTGTTGTAGGGATGCAGCAGAACTGTGCAGTCGTATACCGTATGCGCATCGCATGCGAACAACGTTGTTAACCCATAATGCGCATCCATGGTGGTCACAGTTGTGTTATTGCACTGGCCGAGGCAACAAGTAGAGGACACGTTGTAAGCCGTTCTCTGCTTCACATCAGTGACTCTCATGATGCATGACTGCAGAGTATAAGGTTCTAAATTGCTCGGCGCGCGATGCCATATGGCGGGAGCCGAACACTTTGTGAGGGCGTAACCGGGGATCTGCTGACATATTAATCTCACCGACTTATCAAGTGTAATGATTGGATTGAGGGCACTGAGATGCCTGTCGCCCAGCGCTGCTAGCACGTGACGCCACCTTCCCTCCAGGATCTTCGTGACGCCACCTTCCCTCCAGGATCTTGGTGTACATGTTCTAGAACACTCGGGTACTCTTTGCAGGCTCTCGTCCGAACTACGCTTGACAGCGACTCTGCTATAACTAGACAAAAAAATTGGGATATTCTACAGCTGTTTGAGCTGCCGGGTGATGTAAACAACATGCAAGCGCTTTGAAACTGGAAGCGATCCGTCCTAGTTTCTGACGTTGTCAAGTAATGACTGCAGCTGCGAACAAGAAAACAATGAAGCACATGACAGTGTCTTGCAGATCGCTGCCTGTATGTGAAGTGTTATGCGAGACTTGTATACCCGCCGTATCGTTTGACCCAGCGCTGCGGATGCATGTGCCTGACGTCAGCTAGCTGCATGGCTGTCGACAGCTGTGTCTTTGCATAGCACACTGATCCAGGGCTTTGCAATTGGTCTGCAGGGCTGCATAATGGATGGACTAACGCCACTGACGGCTGTGCAGGGCTGACAGTCAATGCATTTAACCACTGGCAAGATGTAAAGCTGCAAGCAAATACATGTACATACATATATAAAAGAAATTGAGCCATGCAACAAGTTCAGATGCAATGGCGAATGCACTGACATGCGTGGGGGGCGCCACCCGGGTGTGATGCTCAAGCTTGTGCCTGCCTGGGATGTCCACCTGATCCTCAGGAGTGATCACAGTCCTTCCACATATATGTGTACTGCACTATCGATGACAACTCGAAGCAGTCTGCTTCTTCCAGTAGTGCGTCTGCCGGGCTACTACTTGACCCTGCTTATCTAGCCATCGTGTCCCTGAGGGGTTACCTGCACAAGTGTGCAAAATCTGCCCCTGGCCATTGTCAGCGCCAACGCCGTCATGACGTCATGAGCTGATCAGCTAGGTATATCAGGCCATGCTGGTGAGCAGCTGGCTGCGCCAGCAGCGAAAGGCATCACTCTCACTAATCAGGTTGCTGCTGCTTTTTGCCTCTTGATTCTCTTGCACACTGCCTTGTGCTGCTGCCAGTGTGCCGTCTGACAGTCTGTCCCACAATACCTTGCCACTTGACAGCCACCACACACACACCCCTTGCCACTTACCAGCTGCTGCTCACTGTCACCCCTGAAGGAGCAGCAGCCAGGGTTGTTGCAGCAGAAGGGCACAGGCAGCGCAGCACACACAGAAGTACCAGACTCCTGCAGCTGCTGAGATAGACGTGCCACGTGCAGCAGTGCCTCTGCTTCAGCTATCACTTCTTCACTGCTGCTACTGCTGCCTTTGCTGGCTTTAGGCACAACACAGCACAACCCGCTGATATCCTTCACTGCCGCCTCTAGTGCCAGTATCAACGCATCTTGTTGCTGCAACAGCATACCAGCATCTACTGCTTGTGCAACAACCAGCTGTATTTCTGGTGCTGCTGCTGCCAACAGGCGCTTCTGAGCGCGTGACAGCTGCAGAGCATCCTGCAGTAAGTCCTGAAGGCCTCTCACAGCGCTCTCAATATTGGTCAGAAGCCCGGAGGGTGGTACTGGGTTGCTGTTTGCAAGGTCAACAACGACCACCTTGGCTGTTTCTTGCATTCCTACAAGCTTGTGAGCAGCAGCACCAATCATATTGATGGTCCTGGCACACAGCAGCACCCAGGGTTGAACAGTAGCAGCAGAACAAGCACTGCTGACTGAGCTGCTGCTCTGAGAATCTGCCACCGGCTGCTTTGTGGGAGAAAGACATACGCAGCCAACACCTGCAGATGCCGCTGCTACAGCAGATGCCACACACATGCCTGAGATCAGGCATTTAGCATCCAACTTGCATGTCAGCAGAGCTGCAGCCTTGCTGCAACACAGCAGCAGAGACAGCAGGTCCTGCCGCAGCTGTGGGGTTGACAGCTCTGTAGCATTTGGAGCAGTTGCGTTTGATGACACCCCTGCTGCTACAGTTGCAGTGATGGCGTCTAATGGTTCCCCATATACAGTCCTTATTGCCATAGCAGTTCTGGATGCCAGATAATTCATGTTGCCCTTAGCTGCAGATGCAGTGGGGTCTATCAAGATGTTGGAGGTTGCAATTGCTGCGACCGCCCTCATCCCTGTGCACAGGCTGTTGATGGCTGTTTGAGGCTGCTTCAGGATTGCTGCTGCCAAATGTTGTTGATAATCTTCATCGCCTGTATGTGGCAGAGTTGGTGGTGTAATCACGCTGTTGATGGCAGATGCTGCAACTGGCATAGGCATTTGCAGGGTGATTGATGTGCATGTGCACGATGTGTCACGACAGCTGCACAAGTACACACGTTTTGAAACCAGCCCAACCCATGCCGGAGTGATTAATACCGTCTCCTAGAGCAGAGCATACCTATCTATGCAACATGCACCGCTAAGACCGTACAGTCAGCCTTACCCGGTAACAAAGAATTCGACCACAAAGCACCAAGAAGTTGCCACAACTGCTTGTGTTGCTCATCATCTTCAGGGGATGTTGCGCCCAATGTAGCAGCTGCTGCTGCAGCACCAGTGTTGCTGGTGTTCTGTTGTGGCTTCTGCTGCTGGCCTGCTGTCTGCAGCAGCCGGTTGACAGCTGGTCCAACATAGAACAGGATTGGCTCCAAAAGGAAGCGTCCATTGAAGCAGCTGCTGATCTTGCCTGCTGTAAATGCTCTTGTTATGTAGTCTATGATATTTATAACAGTTGTCTGTGTCAGCAGCATGTGCTGCATGTTGCATGGCAGCATCACAAGCAGCTCAAGGAGTGTTAGGGCAAGCTCAGCTGCAGGGAGCTCCCTGCACCCAAAGCTGCTGACAGAACTGAGGGGACCGTTGCTCTTCTGCACCTGGCCAGGAGTGGACAGTGGTGCTGTGCCATGGACCTCATTGTGGTCGCTCCCTCTTTGGCCCATCAGCAATGCTGTTGCTGCTGCGGCGTTTGAGTTGGCTGTTGTGGCGGTCAAGAACTGCTGTTCCCGCTGCTGTTGTGGCTGCTGCTGATGGGGAGCAGGCTCCATTGCTTGCAAAGCGACTATCAGCAGACGCATGATTGTGAAGATTTGTGGTCGCAGGGATTTGCATAGGTCACCCTTTGAAAGAACTGGAAGCTCAAGCACAGGACAGCCCAGCTTCTGCAGCAGCCTAGCATGGTACGGCTCTGGGAGACAGGTCTGCTGCTGTGTCTGCTGCTGTTGCCACATCCAGCTTGTCCGTGAGCCTATTAATGCTGCTTCCAGCAGCAGAATATCACCTGTCGCTACCAGCTCTTCCACGCAAGGAACTGGCACAAAGGGGTCGGGACCTGAGATCCCTCCTTCTGAGTGCATAATGGAAACCAGGATATCACCTATGCACAATGCCTGTTGAGCCAAGTGACTCCCAATGCTAGCACGTGCTGATCTTAATGTGCTGCCAGCACTGGACGATGCGCTGTTGCTGCCAGAACTTCCTGTTGAACTAGTGTTTGTCTCTGCTGCTGTTGTCACAGAGCTTGTTACAACAGCAGCAGCAAGTGCTACCACGGGTTTGACTGTGATCACCAGGCCATTTCTACCAACAAGGGTTTTGCCCGGCCACCACTCCTGCAGGTTATCCCAGAAACACAGAGCACCGCCTATGAGCGCAGCCGCTGGTACTGACAGGGTCACAGGCTGTGGCTGCTCCTGCTGTTCCTGCTGGGCACGCCTGCTCTGTAGATCAGCTGCTGCAGCTGAGCAAAACCCAGCAAACGCCTGCAGGACACCTGCAAAGAGCCAACAGCAACGCAGTATTGATGGTGGAGCATGTGAAGCAGCAGCAGATTTATTATTGCTGCTTCAGAAAAGATGGAAGACTACAAGGCGTGCCAATAGCTAGCACCTGTTGGTATCATAACCCTTATCAGCAAGCATTACCTTCTTTGGTCATTTTCTGAGCCGCATCAATAGTTATGGCCATTTCCGCCTGCAGTGCTGCAGTCTGGGGTACCGCTATCGCAGACTGCACATCATTGGTAGGACATTTTAGCTCCTTCCTCATAACAATCATTGCCTGGAGGTATGCACTAGCAAGCTGACACAGGGTGTTGATCGATGTCAGTGCAGGTGCAGGGGCGTCCAGGATTGAAACACCATGCCCGCGGACATCTGGTGCAGCAGACAGCAACCTCAGGCCGGTCGCCCAGGCAAGCTGTATCCGATAGCCTATATCAGGCCCACAGAGATCGATGGCACTGCATAGGTCAATAGGTGATTGCAATTGCAGAGATTTTAGCTCCTTTGAGGCTTCCGTGAAGGACCTGAGGTCCTGAGCATCAACAAGTTTCTGCAGTTGCTGACGCAGGTTGTCTCGTCGCAGGTTGTCTCGTCGCAGGTTGTCTCGTCGCGTTTGGGCTGGGCCAGACATGATCCACAGCAAGGTGTTGATCACAACGAGGCGTAGGAAGCCAGTCAGCTTTAGCCTAGGTCCTGTGTCACCGCGACGACACAGGATACAGAACACTTGAGTAGGCTTGTTTCTCTGCGATAGCGTACGTAACGTAGAAGCATCATATATTCAAGGCCAGGAAGAGTTCAAGTGTAAGTGTGTGCTGTGTCAGTTTAATTTGACCAGTCAAGTTGAGACTCTCAACCCGGTGTCAGCAGCATCTCTGTTGAACTTGCGGAATTATGACATTCTGATACTGCATTTCCCGGACGGTTGCTTCACCCTGCTCCTCTACCTATCGCTTCGCTCGCCCCAACCCCTCCCACCACTTGCTCTCTTGTCATTGTATTCAGAGTGAGCAGCTAACTCAGTTGAACGGTCACCAGCGCATAGTACGGTCAATCCAGCTACCAGGTACTGAGGTGCCATGGATGCAAAGGCCATAGAATGAACCTCATCCTAGGCTGAATCCGACTTGTACACGGGCGACTTAACTCGGGCAAGTTGTAACCTGAGACGTTGCAGATGGTAGACAACAACCTTTCAGATCTGGATCTCCGCCGCAGTAATAACTTGGCTTATATGGCCATCACATGCACCTGCCAGTACTCAAGTGCTCTAAGGACTTACACCTCCCACCTGCGGCTCACACTGCTGTTGCACAAACCGCCTGCTGCACAAAGCCCTCCTGCATCCCCGCTGATGCTGCAGCCTTCTGCAAACCTGCTGCACCTACCTGCATTTGCTGCACCTGTCTACTCAACACATGCTGCTGCTGCAACAGCAAAACGCCGTTGACCCTCTGTCTGTATTGCTCTCCCAATCTCCAAGCCAGCAGCTGCTTGAATGTCAGCCATGCCTGTTGGTTCTGAGGCGCAGGCAGCTGCTTCAGCTGCGGCCCAACACACCTGGTGAACTGCTTCAATCCACTCCTGGATTGGTGACTGGCCAGCGGCACAAGCAACCTGAATATCGACAGCTGTTGGCGCCAGCGGGACTGCAGACCCTGAGGCCTGCAGCCCAGGTCTTGCCAGACTGCTGGAGCTGCTTTAAAGACCTGCTCATTCAAATGCCTTGAAGGAGGGGTTTTTCCTGTTTTGCCAATTGAGCGAGCATGCTCAACAGAAGTAAGTCTTCCATTGATAGCTCAGTCACTATCCTGCAATAACTTTCAAGTGCACTTACTCAGTGCCAGTATGGAGGACTCTCTGCAAACTTTACAGGTTGGTATGACCAGGATGTCCATCAGCATTGTACAAAGCGCACTGAGAAGTGCCGAAATGCTGACAGCTGCCTCCTTGACGCCATTCACACTCCGTACATAGGCACCACTGCTGGCAATATGTGTGCTATGCTGCTACATCTGTGCCTGCTGCAGGCGGCTGCAATCGCGCCAGGCATTCTGAAGGTAGAGTTCCTGGCTGCTCTGGTACCAGTGCTGGCATGTCTTTAAAATGGATCTCTAGGCAACGCTGCATGTCTGCTTCTACTGCTGCTGGCGACTTGCAATGCGGACTGAGCAGCAGCTCACGGAGGAATGCTGCCATGGCTCCAGCCTGCATCAAACACAGCAAGGGCACAACCACTTTACAGGCACCAGGCAGCACAACGCAGGAGGCATCCCCGCAACCAGATGCATCTGACAGAGCATATATTGGTCTGTGCAACCCAGCATCAAGCCCTGCTGGCATCTCGGAAGCTGCCGATACAGGCGGCAGGAGCTGTACCAATGTCAATTGGCCTGCAATGGATACAGCTTCAGTCCTGGACGCAACACCCACAGTCTGCTGAGACAGCAGCTGCAGCATGGCAGAGCCAGATAGAGCAGCGCTGGTATGGCACATTTGCTGTCCACTTCTGCTTGGTGAGAGTGTACTGACCTGGAGGGCACGCTCCAGGGTTGGCATTTGAGCTAGTGCCTCGATGTTCACTGCAAAGGGGTTGGCTGGTGGTGGGCTCATATTGGTGCATACCAGCTCCTCAACTATGTGCCACACTCGTAGGTCTGCAGACACAGGGCGGGAGCAATATGTTCATTGACAAGTCACCTTTTCAGCAGGGCTATACAGAAGATACAGGCAATTGCTTCCTCTCCTCTGCCATTTAGCTGTTACTTCAACAGAAGTAATGTACCTACATCTACAGGCTGTTGAATCTACAGGCTGCTGCTGCGCTGTAATCTAATACTTACTGTCGCTTTTCCAATTGTGAGTGCTGGGAATATCCAGCGGGACGTCTATGTCAGCACCTTGCTTATTCCTTGAGGGCGAACGCAGCTGCATTGACACCAGGACAGCACAGTCAGCAGGCGCTGCAGCCGGCTGACGGCTTTTTACTACTGCGTTGTAATCACTGCAGGGTTGCCTGTTGCTGTTCAGTAGTGTTGTTGCTGCTCACGCTGACTTACCCAAACATATGGCCAGTTGTACTTGGCGTATGCACCAATTAAAAATACTGTCACCTGCAAGCAGTGATCATTCAGCAGGGCTCTGAGGTCCCTGCAGCTTCCGCTGCACACATGCCAGGTTGACAAACATAGGCAACAGCTTACAAGAAGTTGCATGCAGAAAACATACCCATGACCATCGGCGGCATTGTCATGTGAGTCAGCAGTGAGAGGCAGAGAGGCGTTTCCATCGAATGCACAGAAACTAAGTTACCTCTGGGTTGTTGACATCCGACTCATGTGAGGCAGGGCTTGCTGGGGGCAGCTGCTCTGTGTTGCTGCAGTACCATGAAAAAGCAGGTTAGATGTGAAAGCGGAAACCGCAGCATAACATGGTCAATCTAGCTCACCCTGGTTGTGTTAGGCGTGCCAGAGGAGGAGGAGTAGAGAGGGGGAAGAGTCCATGGTAGATGCTCACCACCAACTCCTCTCTGCCTTTCAAGTACAGGTTGAAGTGCGTGAAGCACTGTAACGGCAGCAAATGTGTTCAGGGGAGGTCTTACATCTTTGAGACAGCGACTACTAATGTGTTAACATGACTATCACACCTTCAAGTTGCCTACACGCAGACTATCCTTGTAGAAGGCATCCAGTGGCCCTTTGCTGGCCATGAGGGCCGGTCTAGCACAAAGTATCTCACAAAACAGATGAGTATAGCAGTTTCTGAGCACAGCTACTCGTTGGATGCAGAGCCTCGGCTGCTCGTAGGTCAACTTTGCAAGAAACGTCAACCCTTCTCTCAACTGCTGTCTGCGACCTCAGCGTGATAGCAGAGCAAAATGAGTGGCCATTGCAGGGTTGTGAAAGCTGTCCGAGAACTTGTCTGTACCTTCACGCAGTTTGCGATTGTAACACAAGCTGTTTTTCGTGGCCTTAGCTATCCAGGCAACTTTTGGATTTTGACAGGCAATCTGATTCAACTGATCAGCTCCTACTAGCTGTTTACGCTGAGTCCCAGTTCGTGCTCAACCTGCTGCCACAGTCACCAACATGGCCCTGCTGTCTCGTGTGAATGGAGCATTATGCCCAGCACTTATGCAGTCAAGGGCTCAGCAGCGCCGCACTTGCGTCGTGAGAGCTGCTCCCGGTGAGCGTTGGGACCGAGGGCGCTGTGACAGGCCATTCCGCCATCTAGCTTGTATAGACATCATCCACGAGTATCGGGAGCGTTTGCGAATGCGTTTTGCCCGATGCAGTCAGTAGGGTGTACCCATGCAACAGCTGGGTGGTGGGGGTGATCCACTGTCGAAGCTACCTTCCTCTCACAGCTCTTGACGGCATGCAGACACAGCAACTGAGACACACAGCCTGGAAGTTATGCGCAAGTTTTCGGAGCAGTATGCCAAGAGGTGCGTTATCAGGCAGCATTCCACAAGAACAGAGCAGCATTTGAGCAGTGAACTGCAGTGTGATGACAACACTGTGCAGCAGCAGCTCGCTGTCGCCATTCAATTCTTTGAGCCACCAACGTTGTACGCCTATAACATTGGCTTTGTTCAGTGTGCATTTCACAGTCTTCAAATACGGCCTCAGAATGCATGCAAAATGCAGTGTCTCTACATACTTCACTCGTCAATGTCATTTGCTCCACCCAGCGTGATGTGCCGCTGATACACGTTGCACATGTCTGCTTCGATGGTTTAATGCTGGCAAATTTCTGCAGGAGCGGCACATACTTTTGTATGGACAAATCAGTAACAGCTGTAGTGATCAAGGGCCTGGCAGAGCACAAAGACACCCTTGGGGTACCTCTGTGCCCTTGCCGTCACTATGATGACAAGGAGGCAGAAGCAGCACAAGGCTTTTGGAACTGTCCTTGCGTGCCAATGCGCGAGCGCAAGGTGGGCCACCAGCCTAGTGCAGTTGGCGGCAAGTGCCTATGAGCTTACCCTGCAGCTTCAGGTCAGAGTCCCCTGCATTATGTAATGGCGACATGAAGATTCAGCACAGTAGGGCCATTCCTGCAGTCCAAACTTCCAGCAGGTGCTTAGGTAGCCTCATGCAGCAAGTTGCACTCGCAGTCGCCAGATGGGAGCTTCAAGCCCAGCCACTGGTGACAGGTGCTCTGCTCGCTCTCTTGACAAGTGTCCTGCAGAGGTCGTGTGTGAGTTGCTACTTATTGTTGATTGCACTGCAGGAATGCCATTGCATGCTGTTCCTAACAGATGACAATGACTTTGCGGGCAAGGAACAGGAAATATCCATGGCTGAAGTTGAGGAAGGCCTCCAGGGCATGCACTGAGCCAGTCCAGCATGCTGAGGGGCGTCGTGCTGCACATTGCCACGGCTGGTCACCCTCTTCTACTATAATGGATCATCTAATGGTGCCACATATCACATCTTCACTGTGAGCAGAGTGCACATCCGCCCTTGGAAGGATGTCTTATGTATAGGACCAGAAAAGTCCTTACTTGGCTCCCCCAACGCGACAGCAGGATGTTGCTGGGCAGGTTGCCGTGTTATTAATCTAACAGCAGCTCGTTGGCTGGCTGTGTCGTTCGCTCTAAGCTGCCAACATTAATCCAAGTGGTGTGGCTGCAGACAGGCTGTTAGCAGGCGAGCTGGGGGTTGTTGGGGGGGGGGCGGGGGCGCTGCAGAGTCATGAGGGTAGGATGCCAGCAGGGGCATGTCTCTGCTGCAGGTGCAAGTGTCAATATCCTACTTGAGTATTGTGTGTCATTCTGAGTATTGTGTGTCATTCTGATTCCATCATTATAGGCTGCTGGCAGATCTCACAGATCCCCGCCTTCTCATCAGCAAGTCCTACTACCTAGGGGCCAGCCCAGCGCTTGTAGCTAGAGGGCAGCTTGCCAAGTTACTAGTGAATGCCATGATTCGGGCTGTGGCTTTGCCCATTACTGTGTTGTGCTGTGTTGTGCTGCTGTTGTGAGCTCACTTCAAACAAAGCTGGCAGCTTCAGCGCAAGCTGCTCAGATTGTGGATTGGCAGTTTGTTGTTGCTGTGCTTTGCGTCGTCCATCATTCAGCAAGTAGCCACTTCCGCTTAAGCAGTATCAGGCCAAAAGTAGCTGTTCAGATCAAAGGTTTTGCTGTGCATGGTATGCATGAAGCAAAGAACATGCAACTGATACAAACGTGATATACGCCATTGATGCAATATTACAAGTACAAGAGCAGAATCGTTTGTCCCCAGAGCAGTGCTTTGATTTAGAGATTCTACAGGTGCATTGCTATGTAAATGCCGGGCAAAGACATGCCAAGAGCAGCCTACTGCGGCTGTGCTGCTCAGCGTCGGTTGGCTCAACAGGCTGTTGTTTACGACTTTTCATTTACTGTGTACATGCGTTCAGCAGCAGATTGGGTCCTTCAATGATAGTGAGGTGATAAGGCAGGTCGGTTGTCAAACCAGTCACCCACCAGAGACTACCAGCAGGAGAAAATGCAGGCTGTTGGATCCCAGGCACTAACTCAACCGCTGCAACTTGCTGAGGTTTTCAGTACACTTCAACACTGTGCACCGCGTACACGGGGTGCATCATGCACATTGGCAGCAATCAATGCGCGTAAACAGCCTTGCTTTCGCTGCGCTTTTGACATCCTAGCCCATATGCTGAATCACAGCATGACCAAGGTTGTTGAGACAGCAGTTAGGGGCCATTACTCTTGTTGCCTGTGCTGGCGCAGAAATGCACCTGGTGCACTCAGGTAATATCAGCTTTAGACCAAACGAACGATCCTTGTCTGCGGTCACCATGCACAGGCAAGCTGCCTGAACGCTGCAGGGATGATTGCAGCAGGCCAGACCGCACAGGCCAGGCACCGGTGAAAAGAGCACGAACGACACTGTACACTGTTGGACAAGTCACAATGTGTCCATTTTGTTTCTTTGCTGCGCAACTTATAATTTGTACTCATCGGGTATAGCAGTGATGGCGTAGAAGTGTGGTGACAAATGAACTGGTTGTATATGAATGCCACAAGCCTGTTTTGCCTCGACTTGCAGCCAGGATGGCGTGCATAGTTCAAACTGTGCAGTGTTGATCCCTCGTGTATGTATTTGACATGAGCCTATCGAAGGCAGGCTAGGGCGCAGGCCTTGCAAAATCAGATTGCCATGGAAACAGTGAATGCAGCTGTTGCCGACGTCGAGACACATGATCTGTCAGGGTCAGACGATGAGCTGATGGATGAAGAGGACCCCCTTGACCCGCCTGGAAACAGGCTCTTTCCTAGTGATGCGCATCTGATCCTAGCCAACAAGGTGCTCCAACTCAAAGCATCGAACCATGCTGTCTTCAACCTTGTGCCGTGCCTTGAAGCAGTACACACAATCCTCTGCCATCAGCATGGGCACAGGTGAGTGGTGGTTCAAGCTCCCCTGCTGGTCGTGTACCAGCCTACACAATACTGATACGCCTTCCTGGTTACAGGATGCGTCAAGCAGACTTGGACAGCATCAGGCGTTTCTTCAGGGACGACTTGTTCCACAGTGTGGACAAGATGCTCCAGTTCCCTATCAGCATTAAAGTGGCCGGCGATAACGTTCATGAGGGCGTGATGGAAGCTTTGCAGTGGGCAGCATGTGTAGCAGCTGGTGCACTACAGTACCGTGCTCAACTAGACCCGGCAGACGTGGTACCGTCGGACCTAGATGCTGACTTGGTACCTGTGGCTCAGTCCATGCTGCAGCTCTTCAACCAGCACAAGAACCTGCACTGCCATGTTAGCGAGTATGATTTGCCTCCAATGCTAGACATCTTTGAAGGGCGTTTGCCAGATCATGAGTACGCCAGGCCCCTGCAGCCTGACCTTGAAGATCTGGGAGAGGGGGATGACCCGGATACACCAGTATATGAGAAGCACAGGTGGCTTGCTGCCCTCATCAACACGTTTGCAGGATTCCAGGGCTTTGAAGCAATAGTCAAGGTAGGCAGTGTACAACAGCCCTGAGTGCATGAGCACGCAGTTGAGCAGGTAGCTGTGAACTGTTTCGCAGCGGTAGCTGCCAGTGCCCTGCAACATCCATGCGGGCTTTGCGTTCATGCCTTGAACAGCAGCAGCTGTCATTCAGATCAACAAGTCACTGACTTTCGCTGGGGTGGCGCTCTATTCCCTGCAGCTGCTGCAACGTCCTGGCAGCGTGAGCTTCCAACTACTCAACATGATGGCTGCAGTTCTGGCCCAGGTGAACAGCCCAACAAGAATACAGCATGATGTCCTAATGTAGCGTCTGCAGCATAAGCCCCCAGTTGCAAGCCAGCATCGTCGTCAACAGCCGATGCATCCAGCAGTCTGCATAGCAGAGTCTGCCACTGCAGATGCACACCTCAAGTCCACCTTGAGGATGTGTACCACTGCAGTTTTGACTGCTCACCCAGCGACATGGCAGCTCAGAAGATGATTTTGCATGTGATGCTTGAAGTGGCTGACAAGTGCATCT
>JABEVS010000106.1:93062-166284 GCA_018290735.1 Coelastrella sp. MACC-549
CGCCCCCCCCGCTCTCTGCTTCTGCACGCAGGTTGTTGACTTCCTTACTGATGAAGCACACGATGTTCACCAGCAGGTGACCCGCAGCAGCAGCTGCAGCAGTGCCAACAGCTTGTGCCATTTAGCAGACAGCAGCATTGCAGATTATCTTTACTGTACTTGCAAAGGATGGCCAGTCACACTCTGCAGCATGTGGATTTGCAGATCATGCGGTATGAAAGCTACCTCAGTCCGTTTATAGGGCAGTCCGCTCTGTTGCAATCTTCTCATCTGCAACTGATAATTTGTGTGCAGGTCATTGCTCCAGTGCTGGGCCATGTGGCAGAGCTGGTGGAGATTGATCATGACAGGCTGCATGATTACGGCAACGACCGCACATACAGCACTTTCCAGTGTCTTGTCAATATCAACATGCCTCGGATAATCAGACACGGCCAGGACAAGCAGCAGAATTTTGCACAGGTCAGCGGCTGCTCAAAGAGTCAACAAGGTCTGGAATTGTGGACGGTGCTATCAGGGACTGACCATGCCCATCAAAAAAGCACTTCATGCATGACAGCAGACGTTGTTTCACTGAACCGTGTTTTGGTTCTGTAGTGATATCAAGGATTGTCTGCGCATGCTGTTCCGCTGCTGCTCCAGTTGCGGCACATTCAGTGCACCTTTGTCCTGAAGATGTTGGAGTCCTCTACATTCAATAAGCTGCTAAGTGGCGTCAGGGAGTGCAACAAACTGCTGAAAGAAGCATCAGTGCAAAAACGTGCTGATAAAGCACAGTTCCAAGCACTCACACAGTGGATTGAGCAGCATGACATAGTACAGCGCATCCTGCGGACCAACCTTCATCAGAAACAGTATGTTCAAGAGGTGAGGAGTGGTGTGTTGGTGCAGACGTTTGGTGTTGCCGCCTTGCAGTAGGCAATCTTTTGGCTTGGCTAGTGTCCCTTGGACCCTGCTGAGGCACCTCTGGAGCATGCTGCAGTGGCAGCTGTTATAGCTTACACTCTCATTAATTGATACAGCACAGCTGTGCAACACCCATAGGCAGCTAGCAATGAAGCATCCCGGTAGAGATTCTAAAGCTGATCAGCATCTCCTCTGTGCCGTATAAATTTACTCAGCAGCAGTGACGGTGCCCTGCAGGTGCAAGGGATCATGATTGTGCTGACACAGAGCCAGCTCCTCACGCCTGAGCATCTGGATATGCTGTGGGCAGTCATAGAGAAGGTGCGCTTGGGGATGGCATGCAGCAAGAAGATGCTATCAAATGCACTTTAAGTGCAGCCTGCCTGCGCTTGTGTTGTCAGATCCTGGCCTGAACCTTCACAGGATGTTGATCCCTGGCACAGTAGGCTTGTGCTGAAGGGCCCTTTTGGCTGGCTGCAGCTGGTGCCACGAGTCATTGAGATGCAAACCTGATGGTTTTTGGCGGCTGTGCTTGTGGCGTTACATGCAGGAGGATACGTATGATGCGGTCAAGACGCACATGTTTGAGTTGCTGGGTGAACTGGCTGCCCGTTTTGTGCCCTCACAGCTGGACATGTTATTTGCCAAGCTGCAGCGCCGCCAGGAGCGCAGCGTGCAGGATACCAAGCGGTTGCTGACGCTGCTGCAGCATCTGGCTGAGTCTGACAGCAATGTAAGCAGCAGCGCTTGATACAATGCAGACAGGCTTGACAGACTCGGGGTGATCCTAGCAGCTCAGATTCCCATAGCAGACTCTTCTGACTTTGGTTGTCGCCAGTTTTTGCTGCTCGCCAGGGTTGTATGAGTGCCTTTGTACATATTGCCGGGTGCTGGCAGCTGTGTGAGATGGTCGGCAACTGTTAGGCAGCATGATGAGCACTGCACTGTTGTGGCCTCAATACTTGTGTTGTTCCACTGTCGGCTGCTGCGCTGTCTGCAGCTGGCCATGGAGGACAAGGTTGTGCAGATGGTCTGGGACATCACCACTCCGGCTATGGCAGATCGTGAACTGGATGTCAAGGCACTTGCAAGCGTCATAAATGCGTACGCGAGCAATTCTAAGGTAGTCACAGGGGTTTTTGTCCAGGTGTACTTCACTTCATCGCCCGGGAACAGCTGCTTGCTTAGGAGCTGCATTGCAGTGGGTTCTTCAGAGGCGGATAGTGACTCTGCATCGCAGGGGGTTTTGCAGAGATTTCTCTAGCACAAGCCTCTCAGCAGATGACCCTGACTGCTCTGACTGTGCTCAGTCAACCTGTCTGTATCCTTGGCCACAAGCAGCAAGCGGGTCTGGGTTGCCTGCAGTCGGTTGTATGCTTGCATGTGATACGCTATTCAACTGCCAATCTGCTCTTGCTCCGCCCAATGCAGGATGGGCATGAGTGCATCAGGGAGTACATGGAAAAGTGCTTCCAGGCCTTGGTGGCAGGCCAGGGTGGCCAGGTAGCTTTGCTGCGCTGCCTGCGGGAGCTGCTGAAGCTTATGCCTAATGAGTCAATCAATAAGGTGAGCACATTGTGCTGTGTGTTCTTTTTGCAGTTGCAGCCAGCACTATCTGCATGCTTCTATTCTTGCTTACTACACCTCTGGAAAGAGGAGTCACATTGGTATAGTGGGCAACGAGATTGCAGACGAGATTGCAGTTGCTGTATCCAACGGCCAAGTGCCGGCGAGGGAGCTGAAACTCTACGCCACAGAAAATAATGATACTATCTTGCCCAGTAGGCATAACATGTACTGGTTGTACACAGAAAAATTGCAGAGAAGAAGGGGGCACATACCAGTGGCACTGCGAGAGGGCAATTTCGGCTGCCAAGTAGGCCTCAGATTGTCTGCACAGCGCTAGCAAAGCAGCACCACCGTCACACAGGGTGGTAGCTCAGCTGCATGACTGCCATAATGCGCAACCTGTTGTGTACTGTTTTGCAGGAGGCCAGCCTGCAGGAGCAGACAGTTGATCAGATGATTGATCAAGGGCTCCAGGCCAAGTTAGTGGATGCCCTCTGCAAGCGAGTATCAGCAGCAGACCAAGCCATTGCAGCAGCCAAGGCAGAGCAGCTGATGAACAAGGCAGCCGTTATCAGCCCTGATGACGAGGCAGCAGCAGTAACAGAGGCAGCCATTGCAACCCTGAGTGAAGGCAGCTGGGGTTATATCGAGATTGTCCGGGAGTATCTCATGACATTGAAGATGTTTGCCAGCTTGTCTAATCAGTACTTTGAGAAGGAGCTTGCTGAAAAGTTGTGGGATGCATTGATGGTGAAACCCCCCTATCATGAGGACCAGCTTCTGGCAACACAGGTGATTGGTGCGCGGCATGTAAACACTGTGCAGCAGGAAGCTGTTTCTGGGCACCTTGCCTGCAGAGCCCAGCTGTTGCACACTGCAACAATCAATTGTCAAGACTGGTGTATGCTTCTGGCAGCTCACTTGGGCAAGATATACTGCCGTGATGTGTTCTTCTTCACTGTGCAGACCTTTTTCAGAGTTGGGTTCCAGGGTGACAAGCAGACTGGGTCCTTGCCCACCTTTGAGCAGCCCACACAGCAAACACTGCTTGAGAAGCACATGGTGCTGCAGGATGCCAGCAGGGTTGTGTCTGCAGCTGCCAAGCTGTTTCTAGACATCTTTGTCAAGGTAGGACCTGGGTACTGCTGCGGGAATCAGCTTTTAGGAGAAAGAAAGCATGTCGACATGGATGAAGTTGCAGAGCCAGCTGTGTGTGGCAGCAGATGATGCCGGCTGTTTGTGATAGCAGACGACCTGCTGTGCCTCAAGTGCCGTTGCCATGGTATGGGAAAGGCTTTTTCAACACGTCTGACAAATATCCACTCTGCAAGCACAAGGCATGCTAGATGCTGCTGTGCCAAGGAATCTGGGTGCTGTGCGCTCCAACCACACAGCCCTGACAACCATTTTCTCTTTTGACTCAGGTCAACTTGGAGAACGAAGTTGTCAAGTTTGTCTGCCACCAAGGTGACGAGCCGCATTCAAAGCCATCGCGCTGGCTTATCGCAGACCAGTTGCAGGGCATCAAAGGTATGCATTGGTGGGTGGGTGATTTAAGTCCAGATCGTGCACAAGCTGGACTAGCAGTGCATGGTACTGCAGCTGCTGCATGCCAATTTGCAGAATGAGTTCAGCATTGTGTGCCCTGCAAGCCAGTCCAGTAACGGGCATCATCTGCCACTGCCAATTTTGCAGGACTTGACTTCATTTGGTCCATGTATCTGCAAAACCCTGACAGGCGCATTGCGCAGCTCACCAAGGATCAGCTTCTGCAGCTCTATCATGCTCACATGGAGACTCAGGCTTCGGCTCCATACCGAAGAGCGCTAGTGCAGTAAGTGCTCAACCTGGCGTGTGGGGGGTTGTGTTGGTGTGTGAGGGGGGAAGGGAGACAATCTTACCTCGCACATTGTGCTGACTCCGGCAGGAGTCCTGGGCACATTGTCCTTCTACCTGTATGTACGTGATGCTGCAGCTGCAGATATCGGCTACTTGGGGTGCTTGTTGGTGGGTTCACTGTTAGCAGTTGGTGGACGTAGGCATCTGTGACAGCGGTTACTGGCTGTACTATCAGCTACTTGGGGTGCTTGTTGGTCGGTTCACTGTTAGCAGTTGGTGGACATAGGCATTTGTGACAGGGTTACTGGCTGTACTATCAGCTACTTGGGGTGCTTGTTGGTCGGTTCACTGTTAGCAGTTGGTGGACGTAGGCATCTGTGACAGCGGTTACTGGCTGTACTGCAGGCGACTGGTCAGCTCCCTGCAGGAAGCAGCTGAGAACCTGTTTGCAAAGCCGGCTGAGGCTGCAGCAGCTGCGCTGGCTGTGCTACGCTGCCTGAATTTGGCCCTTGCTGCTGTGGCAGCACGGCAGGTGAGTGGGAACAGGAGTCTCTGTGCAGATTACCTCGAAGGCAAGCTCAAGCTTGTCACTGCACTTGCATTACTATATATAGGACTTGCTGTCTGTCAGCTGTTTGCAACTGCCAGCACCTAGACAGGAGATAAGTGAGCTTTATGCATTGTACAATTACACAGACGACATGTTTTGGCCGAAACATGCCGTCTGTGCAAACATATGACAATGCACAAAGCTTACTGACCTCCTGTCTGGGTGCTGGCAGTCCTAAACAAACGTCTGTAATATATGCCGAACATGGGAATGTCTGTGGAGCAGTGCTCCATTCCTGCCGCGTGTGCTGTCACCACTCTGCAGAGCAAGACCATGCCTGCAGTGCCAGCACACCACCAGGCATGGCGAGGCACTCCTCTGCAGTTGGAAGTGCAGCAGCAGGGCACAAACAGACTGCGGGTTACTAGCCACAGCAATGAGTATGTTGGCCTTCTGAGGGATCGTGTAGCACGGCAGCTGGGCTGCGGGGCAAAGCATGTACGGATTGTGCTGCTAGGTAAAGGAGAGAGCGTCAGGACCCTTCAAGCATTTTAAATCACCAGCTGCAAGCGGTAGAAGAGGCATTGGCTGCTATGTTGGCCCAGCTTATGTGGCCAGTGCTTTCTTAGGTTTGTGGAGTGGAATTAAGTTCTGTTCATGATCATGGGGGTCACAAGTGCTATGATAAGAGTAGTGTCAAGCCCCTGAGGCAGCCCTGCTGGGGCCGGTTGCCGTGCCATCACTCTTCCCCATATGGCACCCACTGTAGCACTGTGATTGACAGCAGCAGCAGGTGCCTGTTACAACCTGTCACCTCCGCATGTCCGCTGTGTTGCAGGCCAAGAGTGGAGGTACGACTCGTGGACGCTGCCTCCTGAAGCCAAGAACCGTGCAGTGCTAACTGCCTCGGTGAGCCCTGAGCCCAACAACTACACACAGTCACCAGCAGAGCACATGCCCTACTATGAGGCGATGGCTTTTGCATGGCTGCTGTCGCAAGCGGTAGGTGACTGATCAACAAAGTTTTGGACATTTGTATCGTCTTGCTGGCACTTTTTGGGTATGCCTAGCACAGTTTTGGTGTATATGGAGATCCAGAAGGCCAGTCTCTCTTTAGTAGGCACAGGTGTTGCTTCGAAACTGCACTGCTTTTGGTGGATTCCATAGTCCTACTGTTTGAGTTGCTGCACACTTTGAAGTATGACGGTCTGTGCTGTCTCTTCTGCGCAGGATGGTCTATATCCACTGCTGCTGCGGCTTGCTGACACCAAGCACGTCGGGAGCGAGGTTCCCAACATGGCACTCGAGCTGCTGGCTACGCTACCCACATACCCGGCACTCACACAGCAGTTGGCAGCAGCCCTTGATGGGCCACATAAGCACCAGCAGCTGGCAGCAGTCTTTGACAACTGCAGCAAGCTGGAGCACAGCAAGCTGCAGTCGGGTACAGGCGCCAAGCCGTACCAGGTGCTGTATGCCCTGCAAGCACTGTGTGCGCTGCTGTTTCCAACCTTTGATGAGGCGCTTCTTTCCCTGTCTCCAGATGCAGAAGAGGTCATGGCAGAGGCAAGCGCTTGTCCTAGTCCTGCTGGCACTGCTGCAGCGGCTGCACCTCCAGCAGTCCAGCCAGCAGCAACAGCAGTCCTGCAGCACCTGCACAAGCTGCAGCACCGTGAGCAGCAGCAACAAGAGTTTCTGCACAGCAGAGGGCTTGAAGTGGTGCTAGATGCAGCACAGAAAGCAGCACAGTGCACCAAGTGTGATGTGAAGCTGCGGCGACAGCTGTCTGAGCTGCTTGTCATGTTGCTGCACAACTTGATTGACAAGGCTCATGCATGGAGCGGTCAGTGGGGATCTGCCAGCGAAATGATCAGTGGGGCTGAGAGTGGTGCAGCAGCCGCTGGTACAGCCGGAGCCACTGCTGCCTCTAGTCAACGGGGCGGCACTGCTGCTGCTGGTGAGGCTATTTCCATCTCTGGTGTTCAACAGCAGCAGCATGGTGAAGCAGGTAGCAGCAGTGTTGCTGGAGGTGGTAACAGGGATCCTCCAGCAGCAGCAGCAGCCGCAGCAGATGGGCAGCAGCAGCCACCTGTCAGCTCATCGATGGAGGATGTAGTGAGCTCTCCACCACTCAGCAGTAGTCAGCAGCGCAAGCTGCAGCAGCAGCAGTCATCGTCTGGTAAGCAGCAGCGGCAGAGGTTGGGTGACCTCCCGCCCCTGCCGCCCGCAGCACCAGCAAATGGCAGCAGTGCAGCAGCAGCCATGGCACACAACCTGGCAAGCTCGTTTGGTTCTAGCACCTTGAAACTAGTGGCTGACACACTGCAGTCCATTGCTGTGGACACTGCACAGCTGTGGGGCAGCCGGGTCACACCGCTGGTCATTGATGAGGACAATAAAGCAGCGCTGGCAGCAGCAGAGAAGGACATCTCAGTAGTCAGGGATGCGATGGGTCTTCTGAGCCTTCTGCTGCAGCATCAACCCCTGGTGCAGCAGCTGTTGCTTGATGCTGATGAGTCACCGCTGATCACGGTGGTCCTGGTCAATCCACACTATGTGGCACTGCGCCGGCTGGCAGCTGAGCTCCTGGAGAAGCTGGTGGCAAGTGATGTGCATCCAAAGCTGCTGCCATGGCTGCTGCTGCAGCTGTCAGCAGCGCAAAAGGTAGCGGAGAGCATGCCAGCCAGCAGCACGGAATTCTATGAGCTTCTGGCAGGTATCATCACCAGGATTGGGTTCATCTCCAGCAGTGGGCGGGGTCCTGTGCCACAACAGTTGTTCACAGTAGCTGGTCAAATTCTAGATGATGAAGTTGAAAACTTGAAAGCAGTAGCAGCAACACCAGCGCCTTCATCCTCATGTAGCATAGAGGCAGCAGCTGCAGCTTGCATACTTCTTCAAGGCCGCTTGCAGCTTGTTCTGGCTTTGGTCAGGACGCTGGACAGGCGATCGGTGGGGTCGGACAGTGAGGGCGGCTTGATCCGCCTGCTGTTGCAAGACTTCCTTTTCCCTGAAGCAGTGCAGCAGCTGACAGCAGCAGCTGGTCGGCTAGACCTGTCAGACTGTGCTGTCAAGCTTGAGCCGCGCTGCGCTACCCCTAGCTGCAGGAAGGCAGCGCTTGATCTGCTCTCTGAGCTCATGGGCGACACTGCCAGCAGTTTGGAGGAAGGTGTGGGCCTGTTGATAGACCTGCATTACCAGCAGCCAATGCTGGTGTGTTGGAATATGGCCCCCCGCATGCTGAGGGCCCCTGGCAGCTATATGGGGCTCAAGAACGGCGGGGCAACATGCTACATGAATGCAGTGTTCCAGCAGCTGTTCATGCAGCCGCAGATAAGGGCTGGTGTGCTGTCAGCAGCAGAACTTGAGCGGTCACAAGCCAGTGAGAGTGTCTTTGCTCAGCTCCAGGCCATGTTTGCCACTATGGCGCTTGGCAAGGCCACTTTCCATGCACCCCGGGAGTTCTGGTATGCCTTCAAGGACTATGATGGATCACCAATTGACGTCAAGGAGCACCAAGATGCATACGAGTTTTTCACTAGACTGCAGGTGACTACTGCTGGTGTTGGCTGGCTCTTATGCTACACCCATGTCATGCACACCCGCTCATTGGAACCCAAAACTATGTGCCCCTATATGGATTGCAGACGTTTATTACTCTGCTTGTTAGCCATCCTTTGTCATGCGCACCTACTGCAACCATACATTGTCCACGCTGTCACTGGATGATGTGGCCAGGGAATAGTACATATCCCTTTTCATAGCTCAAAGCTGATGCTGCTTCTGTGGACGTCTCATGCCTGCTGCGTGCCTGCAGGACTTTGTTGACCAACACTTGACCAGCACTGGGGAGCCTCCTGCGATCAAGCCAGTGATGGGCGGCACTTTTGTGCAGCAGATCATCTGCCGCAGTGTGGACTACACGAGTGAACGGGAGGAAGAATTTTACCAAATTAGTGTGGATGTCAAGGGCATGGGCTGCCTTGAGAAAAGCCTCGATGATTATGTCAAGGTATGGCCACTGGTCAAACCTGCCACAGCTTGCAGCCACTGAGTGGTGTTCACCTGCTGGTGTGGCACAAACGTCTTGAACATCATCTAGCCCTGCACAATCTCTCCTTGGCTGCTGACATGAGAGGACCCTATCTGCCAAAGCATCCCTCTGTTATACCACTGAGTGACAGACATTGTGCACAGGACCAGCCTGCTGTGCATGCACTGGGTGACTAGGCCGTGCCTGTGGGTCGTGACAAGCAAGGAGCCCTTGCTGCTGGCTGCTGTGCATGCAGGGTGAACTGATGGAGGGAGACAATGCCTACCATGTGGAGCACCTGGGCAAGCGAGTGGCTGCCGTGAAGCGCACAGCAATCAAGCAGTTGCCGCAGATGCTGTGCATCCACCTCAAGCGCTTTGAATTTGACTATCACAACCAGACACGCTACAAGGTAACGTGGTTTTTGAGCCGAGGTGCTGGTGATGTCTTTCAATGGAGAACCCGGGGGGGTGCTGTCCAGATCCGTAGCTTGCAAGGTGATAGCTGGGCAACAAACAAATGCAGCTGTTTGTGCCCCCCTGAGCTTGCCACAGCAACCAGAAGATGGCTGTGTAGTCTTGTGAGCTATGCTGGAAGGCCACCTGCTTTCCCTCCATGCTGTGCCTGTCTGTGCAGGTCCGTGACAGGTTTGAGTTCCCTCTTGAGCTCGACATGTTCAAGTACAGCGCAGCTGGCCTTGCATTCCAGGACCAACAGCAGAAGGCCGAGCAGCAAGGGGCCTCCTATGGGCCAGCAACAAGCTCAGGGGATGCGGGACTCAGCAGCAGCAGTGGCACCAGTCCTTCAGGCCACGCCATCAGCAGGCAGTTCAGTGATGCAGTGCAGCAGGCTCTGGCAGCTAAGAGCAAGGCAGCAACAGGTGCTGGGGGTGATGGCTACATGTATGATCTGAAGGGTGTAGTAGTGCACTCCGGGTCAGCATTCACTGGCCACTATTACTCATTCATCCAGGAGCGGCCTGTTACCAACAGTGGTAGAGAGGATAGCGAGGCTCAATGGTTCCTGTTTGATGACAAGGAGGTCAGCTCTTGGGATGTTTGTGACCTGGAGCGGGAGTGCTTTGGCGGCAAACCCAGCCAGGATGCTGATGGCAGGATCAGGCCCAGCAAGAACGAGTATGATCGTGCCCACAGTGCGTACATGCTGTTCTATGAGCGGCGACCGCCAGCAAAAAGCAGCAGCGAGAAGCAGAAAAGGGCCAGCAGCAGCAAGCTTGAGGTGCAAGTAGCTAAACAGGATGTCCCTATGGCACAAGCAGCAGACTTTCAGCAGCAAGGGTATTTCACAGTGCCATATAATATGCCGGTTGGGTTGTACAAGCAGGTTATTGAGAGCAACATCCACCTTATGTGGTCACAGCATGTACTTGACAAGGATTATTTCAGGTTTATCAGGCAGCTCGTGGACAGTAAGGGCGACCTGGGCCAGCTGTCCAACAGGAAGGCACGGCGGCGAGACACAGCAGCTGTAGCAGCTGGCCCGGCCTGCTCTATGAGCTCAGGTGGCAGGTTGCACAGCAGTATGAGCTGTGACCTGCCTGCAGCAACAGCATCTGGCAGCACAGCCCCTCCTGCTGCTGCCACACGCACCCCTATGGTGACAGCAGGCAGTGACGGACTGGAAGGAGCTATCCCTGCAGCTGCAGCGGCGAGCCCCTCTCCAATGGCAGTATCGCCCGCACCTGCTGCCCCTGGGCAACACCAGGCAGCCGCTGATGCAACTGTCCCAACTACTCCAGCAGCAGCCCCCTCAGCTCCTACTGCAGCAGCAGCAATCAGCCTTCCGAGGCTGAGCCCGCTCACCCTCAGCCCTGTTGAGACCCAGGCCAGCCCTGGACCATCCAGCAGGCGGGGCGAAGAGGCAGAGGCGGTTGCTGTGGCACTGCTGCGGCTTGGTGTGCTGTTTCAGTTCCAGGTATATCTGAGAGCAGCAGACAGCCTGAGGAGCGAGTCCAATGTTTGGACTGAAGCGCTCATGGGGCTGATGGGGGCATCGCACAGCAGTGCAGTGTGCTTGCAGGTGAGGCAATGGCGCCAGATCAGCTGAAGAAAATTAGAGATATTATAAAGCTGTCAGAGAACGCATTGTGCATGCACTTGAGCCACAGCGCCGCACCTGTTATATCACAAACAGGCCAGCGATTGCAGGTGTGCTGCCTGAGAAGTTGCTTAGGCTCTCAATGCTGCAACAAACAGTTCTGTATCTGTGGTGGTGATCCAGCACCCCTTAATGCTCTACTATTTGGTCCTGTAGGCATTCCTTGAGCTGTCTGTGCTCCATCCTGAGTGGCTGCAACAGTTTCTCCTGGACGCCGAGGAGGAGGTGCCTCAGCAGCCCCGCCTGTGGGCAGTAAACACAATCAGCTGGGCGTTTGAGACAGCGGCCAAGCGTGTCAGCGGGGCGCTCAGCCAGTACATCAACCAATTTGTCAATCTGCAGCAGTACATGCAGCCTGGGGCCGTGCCAGGGCAGCCAGCTGTGCCTGCTGCCCACCTGTCAGCTCAGGACTCCTGTTTGGTGGAGCAGGCCATCAACCAAGCGCAGCAGGTCTTGTCGCCACTGGCAACAGCAGTGCTTGCATTTGTTGACAAGCTTGTGCTGCTGGTGAGGGACTGCGTACCGGTCAGGCGGGGTGGCCGGAAGCAGGCCAATCAGCTGCTGGAACCACCGGAGGTCCCTGCAGACGCTGTGCGGGTCCTGTGCCGGTATGCCTCACTGGGACCCTGGGCTGCAGCACATCTGATGATGGTAAGTGTGTGGTTGGGCTTGCTCTGAGCTGAAATGGGGGGTGCAGGGTTTTGTATGCATCTGAGCCTTCTCCTATCTCGCAAAGCATCATGACTTTGCCACTGCTAAGTGTGCCCTTCTGTGGTACTCACAGCAGATGCAGCAGTGATGTGTGTGCTCTGCAGTTCCAGCAACTGAACCGCTGTAACTTTGCTTGTGCCTTTGTTGCAAAGTCTCTGAGCACCAGTGCCTGTGCATACAGCTTGTGTGCTCGCTTTACACAGCAAGTATTGAAAAGAAAATACCAACCAATGTAAAAAATAGTTTTAAAACCTATTAATCAATGGCAACCGTCTCTGTGTGCTGCTGTCTGTCTTGTGCAGGCTGTCAACCTTGTCCCTGATCTGGTGGACATCATTATCGCATACGTGCGCGCCACAGACGAGGACGATTATCTTGCAGAGGAGGTAGTGCCGCTGTATGAACTCCTTCACGAGCTGCTGCAGCATGCCAGCAACATCCCACAGCTGTCAGAGGAATTCAGCGGCACCAAGACCAGCACCAGTCCTCCAAACCCATACTTGACAAGTGCAGCACATGCGGGCCTGGCAGGCTCAGATGCAGTGGCAGCAGCACAGCAGGGCAATAGTTGCTCAGGGCTTCAGAGCTTGAAACTGCCACCACAGGCATACAACATGCTGTGCAGTGAGCAGCTGCTGCATGGTATGCTATACACTGCATGTATCAGCAGCCCAGTGGTGGTCAACCTGGCTGGACTGCTGACCTGGAACAACTCCAAGCTGTCTATGACTCTGCTGAAGGAGGTCAACAATCTGCTGGTGAAATCACTGCAAGCAGATGCCACCAACAACAAAGGTCTGTGGGATGTCCCACGCCGAAACTGGTCAATAGCAGCACTGCAGCCAGACGGGTTTTTATCAGCCAGGGTGACGTATTGGCTGCTGGGTACTTATGAGATTCGCAGCAGCTCACAGGTGCCCAATTATCCTTGTGTGCTGTGGTGGACAGAGGCAGTCAACTGGCAGACGATTTGTCAGCTGAAGTTTTTGGCTGCCTTCTTGGAGTACTTGAAGGAGCATGCGTGTCCCGGGAATTACAGCCTTGTCCGGCAGTGCATCCTTCAGACCTTGGTCCAGCAGCAGCGGCATGTTGTGGATACGCTGATCATGCTGCGCGACACATGCCAGAATGAGCTGCAGGAGGTGCGGGATATGGCCATCGGCCTGCTGCAGGACCTGGCGCAGCAGATAGGGCAGCAACAGCAGCAGAGGTCAGACCCCAGGCAGCAGCAGGTAGAAGCAGCGGCGGCGGCAGCAGCCGCAGATGAAGTAGTGTTGGACACAGATGAAGCAGGGGCTGATGGAGAAGAAGCCCAGCAGGCTGATGATGGTCAGGAGTAGGGTGTCGGCTCTGTGCATCGTAGCTGTCATGTTGATGCTCAATTTTCTATGCACATACCAAAGCAGTTCAGACATGCATCTATCTGTTCCAGCACTGCAAGCGCGGCGTTTTCCTTCTGTGGCATGGTGTTTGTACTCTGTCTGGTGAGCCCTGAGATGTGTGCCTTGTGTTGACGCGCTTCATTGTTGATGGGGATGTGTTCATCATTAAGGTGTTTTTTGCATGTGTATTTATATGCATATATGTAATTTGGCTTGTTCAGTGCAAGCTGTGTTTGCGCTGGTTCCAGCAGTACCAACTAGTTGGCTCTCCTTCTGCGTTTATTTGCAGCTGAGCCAGCAGTATGGCCTGGATGCATGGTGGTGGTTGAGACATGCATTTACTACAGTCTGAAAACAGCCCTAACAGGCATATACATTCACTGTGTAATACATTGCGCAATGCTTGCATGCTGAGCGCACTTTTGCGCTTAGACGTCTGTGTCAAGTTGCCACGAAGTTGACATGCACCTTAGCAGGGCTCTTGCATCCGGCTACTGTCAGCTCCTGCAGGAGCAAGCTGGCAGAAGCACCAACGTACCACACTCCAAAAAGGCACCCACGTGGTGGCACGTACACGTGCACTGCACCAGACATATGCCATATGGTGAATATGTGAGCATGCGTATCATGCTACTGTGGTATGCGCAGCCACGTGAAGGCCAGTGCACTGGCATGATAAAGTTATATTTCATTCGAACTGAAGCTGGCATTGAATTTGGAATCAGATGCAACGTCCCTGCTTCCTGCGAGCAGGCCTGCTATAGCTACAAAGATAGTTGTCCCTCAAAGCTCTAGTATTGCAAGATGGCGCTTCCACACCTGCTAGTAGTATGAGCAAAGAACTTGCTGAGCAGTTCAGGAGAGACGTTGTACAACGTATACAAATAGACATGTTGGCAACACGCTTGGCACCAGAAAGTCACTTCAGGCTGAAAGAGATTGTGCAGTATCAGTTACAGCCCATTATGGGCCAACTCCCAAAACTGCTGCTGTATCAATCTGACTGGCAAAGTCAGCGCTACCCATGCCACCAATATTGTGTCCTCACTTGCAGTCATGTTTCTTTCCTGACCCTCAAACACCACATGCCAGTTTGCTGCTCCCACCAGCCAGTGCAGCCAGCCAGCTGGCATGTACAGCGTGACCGGTGAGCCATCAGCAGCCGGCTGCAGGTCAAAGTATGCCCCACCTACTGCCTTGATTTCTTGGAGCAGTTCATGAGTGGGTTCAACAGGGAATGGAATCCTGCAGGTGCATATCAGGCATGATATGTAACAAGGTGAAGCATAACCGCCGACAAGAGCTGCTCATGGAGACTTATGAATACGTGATGGATCAAATGCTGCAGGATCAGCAAAGCTTCTTGCAAAGATGCTGTCTCTGCCAGAATGCTCTGATTGAGTAAGCTGCACGTCATGCGCCACTGGTGTGCCTTGTGCATGCCGTCAAAGGTAGGAGGACCTACTTATCATTGACTGGAAACAGCGTCTGCTCAGGTGGCAGAACAATCACATGCTTCTTGCCACGCACGGCGGTCGAGTAGGTGCTGACTGGTGGCGGGTTGTGGCACACACTGTGGTCAACATCATGATGAATGCCAATGGCAGATGACCCAGCACCAATGATCACTGCACGCATGCAGTAAGTGCAGTGCAGCTGTCAGCAGGCAACTGCAGAAAGTACAGCAGCAACCAGGCAAAATGTGGTCATTTGCTGCATACGGGTACAGGTGTGGGCCATAGCACGCTCAGAGCCTGCAGGAATGAAGCATGATGCTGCAAATCTGCAATTGATCCAAAACTTGGTATCGGCACATAGTGTATGTCCGCATGAGCCATGGTGATGGATATTCTGGAAACGACTCACTCTTTTTCCCTCACATGATTGCAGGTGAGTTCCTGAGGTGTGAACCTGCTTGATTCTGAAAGACAGGGGACATACATATGCTGCTGAGGCAGGGGGCTGGCACTGCAAGCCCTGTGTCAGGAACATTCTGGTGTCTTTGATGGAGGTGCCTTTGATGTATCAAGTGGGTGACAGCTGGTTGAGCTCACCAATATCATACGTGGGCACATGACCGACCAGTCTTGGGCCACCAGGCTGGATGCTTGATGTTGACTACTAGGGATGCCCAGTACGGCACCGGCCCTTGCCCTACTTGCTCATCCTCCTCCTCCTGCTGCTGCTGCTGCCAACTGCCAGGAACATCTTGAGGGTGTGCATCATCCGCTCTTGAGCAGGCTGCTGCACAGCTATTACTTGCTGATTGACTGCTCACAAATCGGCCAGCTATCTGCACATCAGAGTTGCTGCCGTGTCGCCCTGCCGCTGCTGCTCTCAGCAACTTGGCTGCAGGTGACCAAGACTGCAGGACACATAGCAGGGTGCAAGCAACATATGGGTAACTGCTGTACCTGCTGTGTTTGTGCTATTGCCAGCCAGCAAATTTACGCACTGTATGCAACATGGCATAAGACAAGGAAGAATGCTCCTGGTGGTGCTTGACGAGCGTGATCGTCCCTGCAGAGTGAAATTATGGCGATCATCTGTCAGGCCAGTGCGGCTGCACAGTGGCTTAATCTTCGCTTGGTCAACATTGCATCATTGCTCTTGCTGGTAGACTGATGCTGATTACCCCGACTATGCCCTGCAGCTGCTTGGCAAATGGCTGGCCGAGAAGCAGGCACCACCATGGAGGGAGACCGTTTCAGTGGTGGTTCATCTTTAACAGAACCATCTGCAGGAACATAACACATCGTACCCACCTTCACTAGCTGGTTGATACCACCTATGTCAATGTTTGGTAGCCTACAGGCTCCAGGTTGACAGTAGTGTGCAAGAGCTCTTCAAGGTCATCAGGGACCTGCAGTCACGACATGTTGCTGTGGTTTTTTCTTGACTGACACGATCCCACCCATTGTCCCGGCAGCACGCCAAGCAACAGCCTGTGGTGATTGATACCTGTCAGGGCTAGCTACCAAAGCTTTCTGTGGTGTGAGATGCAGGGCTGCAACCATGAGCTGGGTGCTGCACTGGAGAAGTTTGGAAAAGTTTTCGAACCCCCAGCCTGGGTGCTGTGGTGCCTTGCATAACACAACTTGCCACATGAAGACAGGCTACAAAAGCAGAACCATGTATCAGGTTGATCAGGTTGCATTGTTCGCTGGAAGAGTGACACATGCAACTCACCCAGGGTATGCTGCCACTGCAAAGTGTGAGGAAGGGGACACCAGCAGCAAGGGCTCCTTTAGGTTTCAGGGGATATGGCAGTGGCCAGCAAGGGCGTCTACTGCAGCACTGATGCTGCCCATCAAGAAGGTCAGGGTTTTGCTGCTGTCCATATGTTTGCTGTTGGTGGACTTCTGTGCTGGCATTGTGGAGGAGTGGGGCCGAGGTGGGAATGACTGTGGTGTTGCTGTCGTCCACAGAATTCAGATGACAGCGCTGTAGCTGCTGCATGGCCTGCAATTCACTGCTTGGAGACTCCACGGTGGCGCTGTTGCCTTGTTCAGGCAGCAGTTGCGGCTGGTAGTTGCCTCCATGGGCATGCTGGGTTACGTGCTGATGTGAGTTGTGCAGCTGGCTGCTGCAATAGCTTCTATCACTGTGCAATTCACTCCTGTCTGCTTGCAAACAGCTTGAGTGTGTGTAGTAGAAGCCTGCATATGGGCTGTCTTCTGGATAGCTGCCAGCAATCTGCAGAGCCTCTAGATGATAGTGCTGGTAGTCCTCAGGCGCCAATGTATATTGGTAGCTGCTGGCAGAGATTGGCTGCTGTTCATTCTGAGTGTCTGAAGATAATTCAGTATACGCTTTCTTGCGTGTTCTGCTTTTCAGGTGCTGCTTGAGAAGCTTTTCGTTTGAACAGGGTACAACAGCTCGGCAGCAGGTACACCAAGCAAGTCTTCCTTGTTCTTTCCAAGAGCGACCGTGGGGTAGCTGAAGCTCCATCACGGTACGTTACAGCAATCTTTGTGGAGCTTCTGCAACCCCATATGGGCCCTGAAGGCTTTGCTGAGTGCCATATCCTGAACGTTGGCATGTGACACTGTTAGCCATGGAGCCGATGTGGGTCTTCTGTGCACGGTACGCTCTTCTGGATATGCAACTAGCCCTGATACGACAATGTAAGGCCATTATACACTTCAGGTGGCAGTTCACGCGTGGATAGCGACTTCATCACGGCAACCTTCCACCTAGCTGGATCAGAATATACATTTACAATGCATACAGTTGGCTTGCTACGGTAGATCAGTAAGTCACATGAAATAGCTCAGGAGGCACTGGTCGTGGAGGCTCGATTGTGGGACTACCACACCGCAGCTGCGTATGTGCTTGGCCAGTGCACCGGAAGGCGTTGATGTGGTGTACGTTGATCAATGAGACAGGCTTCGGGCAGCTGCTGTTCTGCAGACAGGCAGAATGTCACTCGAATTTCAGGACAAAGGTGCGCAGGCGACTATGCCAGCAGAAAGGCAATTTATGCATTGAGTATCACCCGTGAATCGGTTAACCTGCATAGTTGCTGTCCGCTTGGCCTATCACCTAGTAGGACCGTACTCCTGACCCATGTCTGCCCCTTGCTGCAGCAGGTCCAGCGCCCATGCATACAGCCTGCGGGCTGCCGCAGCCACATTCAGCTATACTCCCTCAGAAAGAGTGTTGAGAACGACACATTTGCAGCCGGACCTGCAGGTATATCTCCAGATGATGCCTTGTTGTGTTGCAGAGACGCGCTGCATCACATATCAGGCACTACCTGCAGACCAGGGCACCCATGTGACCCGGCCATTGCTTGTTGCATGTTGCACGTGCACGACCCACCATACCTTGCAGCCTTCTGAGTCTGCCTGCTGCATCATCAGCAGACGGCAACCCACCTTGCATACCACACCTGAATGTGCAGCAGTTGTCTCAGGGCTTGTGTGGCATCGTCACGTCCCAATGCATTGTATAGAAGAAACCTGATGAAACAGATCGCAGATTGCATAACAGGATGCCAACAATCAAGCTCGTGGAATAATCAGATTTGTTGTTCCACAAGTAATATACTCTGCTGTTTCATTCGTGCTGGCTCAGGACGTCTTGTTTGGTGACGCTTCAGCGGTGCTTCCATCAGCCATCAGCAGCAATGGCAGTGGCAGAAAGCAGCGGGTTGTACACCAACAGCAGCAGCAGCAGCAGCAGCAAGAGCAAGCAGATGGCTGGCAACAGTTGCAGCGTGCACATCAACAGATTGGTGCTGCAAACAATCAAGATGATCAAGGTGATCAAGATGATCAAGATGATCAAGATGATCAAGCACATGCTGCCGGCAGAATGCAACGTGTTTGGGCATCAAACCGCAACTGGCAATGGCTGGCACTGCAGCAGCAGTGCATCAGCGGCAGCAGCAGCACCTTACAACACACTGTCAACATTCTCACTCAGTTATCACAGCCGGGTGTTGCACCTTCTCAGTATGACAAGCAGCAGCAGCAGAGATACACCAATTTCCTCGCCCAGCTGCTGATCGCAGCAACACATCAGCTGCAGCAGCAGCAGCATGCATCCACGGCAATGGATGCAGCAGCTGCTGCTAGTGCTGTCAGTCCGGATGATGTTACAGACCTCTTGTGGAGCTTAGCCAAGATGGGCCTGCAACCGCAGCCCCCTCAGCAGCAGCAGCAGCAGCGGCGGCCTCCCACAGCTGCTGCCCTGCTTGGTCAGTGTGCAGGAGAGGCCACACAGGCAGCTGCCAGCTGCTTGCAGTCACATCTGTCACAGCAGCAGCAGCAGCAGCAGCAGCGGAAAGGGTTGCGGCAACCAGCCTATGCCTCCTACTCCCCCCGGCAGTTGGCCTTGTGTGGCTGGGCACTGGCAAAGCTGCAGTACCCTGCTGCTGTGGCTACTGCAAGTGGCAGTCAACAGTTCTGGCAGCAGTACTCATCAGCTGTACAGCAGCAGCTGCCTGCATTGAATGCTCAGGACCTGTCAAATGTGATCTGGGCGCTGGCCAGGGTGCAGTACACACCAGCAGACAATTGGGTTGAGGCATTCCTTGCTGCTGCCAAGAAGAGTCTGTGCAGGAGTAACAGCAGCAGCAGCGGTCAGTCATTGGCAATGATCTTCCTAAGTGCTGCTCAACTGGGAGTCAAACCTGCTGCTGATTGGATAGACACTGTACTGCTGTCAACACTGCACCAGCAGCAGCAGCAGCAGTCGTCAGGCTGGTGCATGCTGCAGCAATCAGATGGCCGTGCCCTGGGTTCAGTGCTGGGTGCCCTGGCTAAGTGGGGTCATGTGCCACAGCAGCAGTGGACGCAGGCAGTTGATGCAGTGCTGCAGCAGCAGCTGGAAAAATGCACCGGGCAGGATGTAGCACAGATCAGCTGGGCACTGGCAACAGTAGCTGCTGCTGCTGCTGCTGCTGCTGACAGCAGGGCATCTTCTGTCAACAGCAGTGCTGTGTCAACACCGAGCAGCTGCAGCAGCTGGGACAGCAACCAGCAGGACTCGGGATTGAGCATGCTGCGACGGCAGATGAGCCAGATCAGCGGAGTTCAAGGACTTCATGTGTCCCATGCCTGGCAGCAGCAGCAGCAGCAGCAGTGTGCAGTGGGAAGTGTGGTCAGCCCTCAGTTGTTACAGCAGCTCACACACAGGCTGGCTGATACTGCTGGCTCAACAGCTCCCTGTCAGCTGGTGCTGGCCATGTGGGCAGTTACAAAGCTGCATCAGCTCTCACAGCAGCAGCAGCAGCAGACGCTGCCAGATGCAGTATTGCAGCAGCGGCATCATCGGCTGCATTGGCAGCAGTGCAGGATGACATTGCTGCACTGTGTAACAGTAGTACAGCAGCATCGGTACCTTCATACATTGGACTGCAAGCACCTGGCAATGCTGCTCTGGTCGCTCGCAGCAGCTGGAGGCATCGTCAGTGATGCTGGCCAACAACAGCAGCAGCAGCAGCAGCACAGCAGAGTGAGAGCAGCACAGCTGCTGCAGAGTAGGACGGCAAACAAGACCAGCAGTAGTACCAGCAAATTTAAGATCTGTGTGCATTTTATACAGCAGCTGTTGACAGTTTCCCGTGATTGCCTGGCTGATGCAGAACCCCAATCTCAAGCCCTGATCCTGAGGGCGTTAGTGAACCTCGGGGTCCAGCCTGACTGGCAGTGGCTACTCAGGTTTTATGAGGCAACAGAACCACAACTAAACCTCAGCAGTGCCAAGGACCTGTCTATGATGGTTGGGGCACTGACACAGCTAAACCTCAGGCCTCTGGGGTCTTGGTTGATCAGGTTTCTGCACAGCACCAAAACCCTGCCAGCTCAGCATGACCGGGGATGCTTTGACGGCGACTGTGCTGTTACAATTCTTACTGCAGTAGCCAGTCCCAGCTGGAATTTAGCAACAGTACAACCTGATTTGGGCATCAGAATCCAGCAGCAACAGCAGCAGCAGCAGCAGTCGGTTGAGGTGCTGTCAGCTGGGTGGCATGAGGCAATGCAGCAGCAGGTGCTCCTGCTGCTGCCGCAGTTATCTCTGACACAGGTGTCTGCTGTCATCAGAGCAGCAGCAGCACTGGGATGGGCGTCCAGCAGCAGGAGCAGTGTGGTGAAGGACCTGCTTGACAGGGCAGTGGGCCTGGTGCAGCAGCAGCAGCAGCAACAGCTGCAGCTGGTTTTACAGTCATCTGATCAGGTGTGCAAACAGGCAGTTGAGGCTTTGCAGGTGATGGCTGCTGCTTCTGCTGTTGTAGACAGTGGGAGTGTACCAACTGGCTGGTGGGCACAGGTCGGGGCACTGCTCAGTACTAGCCTGTTGCAGCTGCAACACCAACACCAGCAGCAGCAGGAGGTCAGGTGTCTTGACCCTGAACAGATGTGTGCTGCCATGAAAGTTGTATCAGCAGCGCTCCAGATGCATACCTGTCATCAGCAACAGCAGCAGCTGCAGCAGCACCGACAACAGCAGTGCGACACACAATTGGCTGCTTGCCTCCAGCACCTGTTTATGCTAGCAGCACATCAAGTGCCTCATCTGCCTGTCAGTCAGTCCTTGAAGCTCCTGGAAACTGCTTACCTCAGCCTGAGGTCTGTCGGGCCTGCCAGGTCCAGGCCTGATAACCAGGCTTCAGGGAGCCCTGACGGTGTGGCCTGGCATATTACTGATCCTGATGGCAATCTGGTCAGGTGTCAGGCTGCATTGCTGCATGTTGCTGCAGCAGTACAGCAGGTCTGTCTGCAGCAGATGCCTCAAGCTGATTTGGATCAAGTGGCAAAGGTGCTGCAGGTGGCAGGCAGGTGCAGGATGCTGTTGCTGTATCATCAGCATGGTGCCATTGATGCAGAGATTCAAGGGCATTCTGCTCTTTGTGCGAGCCCGCTCTTATTGGAAGCAGTGTCGGTCATAAGCCAAAGGCTGATGCTCATTGAGCGGCACATGCAGCGGGCTCAGCAGCAGCAGACATGGCAGCAGCAATCACAACTGCCATCGCAGCAGCAGCAGCATCCGTCACTTGTAATATGGAGTTCAGCAGGGCACCTCACCACAAACTTGGCTGCATTTGCCAGGATTGGCTATCGCCCCAGCAGCAAAGTGCTGCGGCGTATGTTGCAACACGTGCAGTTGGGAATGCCGTACCTGAGCGCACAGCAGTTGGCCGATGTTGCAGCTGCTGCTGCCGTACTACACCTGGGGAAGTTGTTGGCACCTGGGTTCAGGACACAGTACTGGCAAGCCCTATCTTCTGCTCTCAAGAGACCTGCCAGGGGTCAGCCGCAAGCTTTTGCAGGAAGATCTGTGGCAGCAGCCACAGCGACAAGAAGCACTTTGGGAATGCTGTCATTGACTGGCATCATGCAGCAGCAAACTGCACCTGCTGGCGGATACTCAGCAGGAAGCAGCAACTACCCAGCTACAGTACTGTTCGTTGTGAAGGCCCTGCATGAACTTACAGTGCCTCATGTGCAAGCAAGTTTCCTGCATCAACGCAGCAGCAGCACCACCAGCACCAGCTCCGACAGCACAGGCAGTAGCAACAGCAGCAGTGCAGCAATCACGTCAGGTGACCTCCAACAGGAGCGATCTCACAGCCAAGGCTGCAAGGGACTCGGTGCACCTCCACCAAGACTCTTGATTGAGCAGGTCTTCAAAGCAGCTTCAGCAGTCTGGCAAGACCTGGGCTGCAGGCCTCAGGGTCCGCAGGCCTGCTGGGGCGAACAGCTGTTGATGTTGAGGTTGCTGGTGCCGCTAGCCAGTCGCCTGTCCAGCAGTGGATTGAAGCAGTTCACCAGGTGTGTTGGGCCGCTGCTGAAGCAGCTGCCTGCGCCTCAGAAGCAACAGGCGTGGCTGGCATTCAAGCAGTTGCTGGCGGCTTGGAGGTTGGGCAAGCGACACAGACAGGGGATGTTGCTATTGCAGCAGCAGCGCGTGTTGAGCAGACAGCAGGTGGCACCTGCTGAGCAGATAGAGGCAAGTGCAGCGGGGTTGCAGGAGACTGCAGCGTCAGCGGGGATGCAGGAGGGCTTTGTGCAGCAGGTGTTTGTACAGCAGCAGTGTGAGCTGCAGGTGGCAGTTGTAAGTCCTTAGAGCACTTGACTACTGGCGGGTGCATGTAATGGCCATAACAGCCAACTTATTACTGCTAGGTTGTTGTCTACCATTTGCAATGTAACATCAATTGAGCCATACCATAAAGCCAGCTGATATCCGAAGCCTAGTTGTGATCAACACCTTGTTGTTGGATCATGTCTACCCCAGCCCAAACGCGACGAGACAACCTGCGACAAGACCACCTGCGTCAGCCACTGCAGAAACTTGTTGATGCTCAGGACCTCAGGTCCTTCACAGAAGCATCAAAGGAGCTAAAAGCTCTGCAACTGCAAACAGCTGTTGACCTAAGCAACGCCATTGACTCAGTCGGCCTGATATAGTCTGTTGCTCACAAATTGCATGCCTGGCATGGGCGACCGGCCTGAGGTTGCTGTCTGCTGCACCAGATGTCCGCGGGCATTGTGTTTCACTCCTGGACGCCCTGACCCTGCGACGACATCAATGCACAACCTGTGTCGGCTCGCTAGTGCACACCTCCAGGCAATGACTAAGGTAACAAAGGAGCTAACATCTGACCCTCCCAATCACTTGCAGTCTGAGACAGGGCTGCAGCACTGCAGGTGATGGGCATGACTGTTAAAGCGGCTCAGAAAAGGGGCAAAGAAGGTAGGCTTGCTGATAATAATATTACCAGGTGCTAGCTAATGGCACACCTTGTAATCTTTGTTCTCTTCTGTGCTGCTGCTGGACATGATTGGTGCTGCTGCTTCACATGCTCCACCTGTCACTGCCGTTCTGCTGTTTCACTCCTGGCAGGTGTCCTGCAGGCATTGGCTGGCTTTATACAGCAGACGCGCCCGCCCAGCAGCGGCAGCAGGAGCAGCCACAGCCTGTCATTCTGTCAGTACAAGCAGCTCAGCTCATAAAGGGGGCTCTATTTCTGGGATACTTTGCAGAAGTGGTGGCCGGGCAAAACCCTTGTTGGTAGACATGGCCTGGTGAAGACGCTGGTTATGGCTGTAGCAGCGCTTCGTCCAGTGCTGGCAGCATATCAAGCTCAGCATGTGCTGGCACCTTGAGTCTTGCAGCTGTAGAGGCATTTCGCGTAGGTGCTCGCCTGGTTGTCACCATGCATTCAGAAGGGGGGATCGCAGGTCCCGAGCCCTTTGTGCCAGTTCCTTGTGTGGAAGAGCTGGTAGCAACAGGTGATATCCTGCTGCTGGAAGCAGCATTGATAGGCTCACGGACAGGCTGGATGTGGCGGCAGCAGCAGAAACAGCAGCAGACCTCTTTCCTAGAACCGCACCATGCTAGGCTGCTGGAGAAGCTGGGCTGTCCTGGACTTGAGCTTCCAGCTCCTTCAGAGGTTGAGCCATCTGAACCCCTGCTGGCGGAAATCTTCTCAATGAGGCGTCTGCTGGCAGTCGCGTCACAGGCGATGGAGCCTGCTCCCCATCGGGAGCAGCAGTCACAAGAGAAGAAGGGACAGCAGTTCTTGACCGCCACCACAGCCAACTCAAACGTAGCAGCAGCAACAGCAGCCGCATTGCTGGTGGACCAAAGGGGGAGTGACCACAATGAGGTTGGTGGCACAGCACCACTGTCCATTTATGACCAGGTGCAGAATATCAACAGCCACATCAGTTATGTCAGCAGCTTTGGGTGCAGGGAGCTGCCTGCAGCTGAGCTTGCTCTAACACTCCTTGAGCTGCTTGTGCTGCTGCCATGCAACATGCAGCACACACTGCTGACACAAACATCTGTTATTGATATTATAGAGTACACAACAGCAGCAGCTAGAGCAGGCAAGATCAGCAGCTGCCTCGATCGACGCCTTCTTCTGGGGCCAATCTTGTTCAATGTGGGACCAGCAGTCAACCAGCTGCTGCAGACAGCAGGCCAGAAGCAGAAGCCACAACAGAAGGTTGGCAACACAGATGCCTCAGCAGCAGCAGCTGCTGCATTGGGCACAGCACTCTCTATTGATCAGCAACACAAGCAGTTGTGGGAATTCCTTGGTGCTTTGTGGTTGGCGGTATTGTCACCAGGTGAGGCTTGCTGTTTTCTGGTCTGAGTGGTTCATAGATGGAGGTTCACTAGCAGAAGGTCTTCAGGAAGGTATCCACCACTCCGTCATGGGTCGGGCTGGGTTTGGCACGTGTGTACTTGTGCAGCTGACCTGACACACCATGCACATACACACCAATCACCCTGTAAACGCCTATGCCAGTTGCAGCATCTGCCATCAACAGCGCTGTTACACCACTGTCTTTGTCACACACAGGCAATGAAGATTCTCAGAAACAGTTGGCAGCAGCAATCCTGAAGGCGCCTCAGACAGCCATCAACAGCCTGTGCACAGGGATGAGGGCGGTCGCAGCCAGAGCAACCTCCAACATCTGGAAAGACCCCACTGCAGCTGAGGGCATCATGAGCCATCTAGCATTTGGAACTGCTATGGCGATAACGACTGCATATGAGAAAGCATTAGATGCCATCGATGGGACTGTAGCAGCAGGGGTGTCATCAGACGTAATTGCCCATAGTGCTTCAGAGCTGCTAACCCCACAGATGCAGCAGAAGCTGCTGTCCCTGCTGCTGTGTTGCAGCAAGGCTGCAGCCCTGCTGACACACAAGCTGCATGCTAAGTGCCTGATTGCAGGCATGTGCTTGGCAGCTGCTGTAGCAGTGGCATCTGCATCTGTTGGCTGCGTATGTCTTTTTTCACTGCAGCAGTCAGCAGCAGATTCTCAGAGCAGCAGCTCAGTCAGCAGTGCTCATTCTGCTGCTTGTGTTCAACCCTGGGTGCTGTTGTGTGCCAGGACCATCAACATGATCGGTGCTGCTGCTCACAAGCTTGCAGGAATGCGAGAAGCAGCCAAGGTGGCCGTCGTTGGCCTTACAAACAGTGACTTGGCACCACCTTCCAGGCTTCTGACTGATATTGAGACATCTATGGCTTCACTGCAGGACTTTCTGCAGGATGCTCTGCAGCTGTCACGCTCTCAAAGGCGCCAGTTGGCAGCAGCATCACCAGAAGTACAGCCTGTTGTTGCAGAAGCAATGAATGCTGGTATGTTGTTGCAGCAACAAGATGCGTTGATACTGGCACTAGAGGCGGCAGTGAAGGATGTCAGTGGGTTGTGCTGTGTGGTGTTCAAAGCCAGCGAACACATCAGCAGCAGCAGTGAGGAGACAATAGCTGAAGCAGAGGCACTGCTGTCACGTCTAGCTCAGCAGCTGCAGGAGTCTGGTACTTCTGTGTGTGCTGCGCTGCCTGTGCCCTTCTGCTGCAACAATCCTGGCTGCTGCTCCTTCAGGGGTGACAGTGAGCAGCAGCTGGTGAAGGGGTGTCTGTGTGGTGGCTGTCGAGTGGCAAGGTACTGTGGGACAGATTGTCAGGCGACACACTGGCCGCAGCACAAGGCAGTGTGCAAGAGGATCAAGAAGCAGCGGGCAGCAGCAACCTGATCAGTAATCACTTATAAGGGCCCCTTATCAGATGCCATCCGCTACTGGCCCAGCCACCTGCTGACCAGATATAATCAGGCTGACAATGGCAAGGGGAACTACACTGATTTCACTTTCACATCAAGATATGCAGCATGCAAACGCTAGTTCTGGCTCTTACACCTTGCCAAGTTCATGATGTAACTCATACTGTGGTGGCACCGCAAATAGAAATGGGCATATTCAGCACTTGTGCGGGTACCCCCTCAGAAACACAATGGCTAGAAGAGCAGTGATAAGCAGTGGTTTGGGAGATGCACTACTGACAGACACAGACTGCTTGTTGTCCTCGATAGTGTACTTGCTTGAAGTATTACATCTTGCCAGTGGTCATATGCAATAACTGTCAGCCCTGTACAGCTGTCAGTGGAGTAATTCTATTCATTATGCAGCCCTCACGAACCACTAAATAAGTTCTACCTGAATAATTCTTTACCATTATTTGTGGCATGCAGAGAGACAGCTACGAGAGGGTCTAACGATATATTGTATATGCGGCGGGTACGCAAGTTTCACGACAAGGCTATAAGTGCAGGCCACAGTGGCAAGACATTCTTGAAGGCGTAATGATAAATCTGTTTGCAGCTATCACTTGACAACGTCGGGAACGGGACTTCCCTTGTCCAAGCGCTTGCATGTTGTCTAGATTACCCCGCAGCACAAACAGCTGTATGAATTTATTGTCTGAATAATAGTCAGCGCCACTGTTGAGCGTAGCTGTGACGAGAGCCTGCAAAACAGCACCCGAGTGTCCTTGGAGGGAAGGTGGCGTCACCTGCTAGCAGCGCTGTGAGACAGGCATCTCAGTGCCCTCAATCCAACCATTACTGGGTAATCCAATGAATTGATGTCAGCATATCCCCTATCACGCCCTCACAATGTGATCGGCTCCCGCCATATGACATCGCGCGCAGAGCATTTCAGGGCCTTACTCTGCATTCATGCATCCCAGCGGTGATAATAAAGCAGCTTATGGGCTTACAGCGTGTGCTCTATGATGATCTGTCGGCTTGGTCAGTGCATTTACGCAACTGTTTTCACCATGAATGGGTTGCTCGCATGCTGTGCGCATACGACATACGACTGTGCAGTTTTGCTAATTCCCTTAAACCGATCAAGCTACATGCGGCATGTCCGGCAGCATGCTGACATCTGTACTTCTGCTTTGTGCACCTCCTCCCCCTGCAGGTGCCCCTGGCCAGCCAGTTCTGCACATAAGCTCGCTCAGCGTCCAACATCCAGTAGACGTTGCAGGTAGCGCTGTCCATTTGCAATCAGGTCAAGGTCACGATTCAAACAGGACCCATATGGCAAAACATGCACCTGTAGGCCCTCAAAGTAAAACCAATATACCAGAAAGTTCGGCAGATGCCGCAGCGTCTGCCTCTGTAAGTATGCTGGAGGGCCAGCTGCAGGCTGCAATGCAGCAGATACAGACGCTGAAAACAGAGAACCATCGTCTACATGGGACTAGTTTCAGGCTCGAGGTTGCATTGCTGAAGTGTCAGGCACCAGATACCTGCAGCACACTAGGTGCAGTAAAACCAAACCAGCCGATCCTGCTGGACCCAGTCATTGGCCAGGCTGGCGCTAGTTCGCCCCCACAAACACTGCCACAGGCCCAAGCCACAGTAGACGACAGTTTGTTCAACCAGCGGCAGGCAACACCTGTGGCAGAGAAGGGTGGCCGGGAGTTCACCACTGGCAGTAAGCCTTCTCTGGAGCTCATCAGCAGCCACAGCAGCAGTGATAGCAATATGTCGATGCTGGTTGATCACATTGCGGCTGCAGCTGATGAACCTGATATCATCAATGTTGCTGCTCAAGGTAAGCTCAACACAGGGCTGCATACAGCACACACGATGCGACAGCCAGCAGCAGCTGCGGTTGAACATGCAACAGCCAATCGCAATCAGCAGCCCCCTTCACCTCCACCTGCAGTGTATTCACCATTTGCAGCTTACAGCAGTCAGGCTTTTGCAGACTCCAGCAGCAGCAGCAGCAGGGCTACCAGTGACAGCGGGCTTCACACAACAAACCAGGCTCTGCGTGGGACACTGTCACTGCAATGTAGCAGTAGCCAGAGTCTGCTCTGTAGCCTGCAGCTGCAGTGTGCAGAGTCTGCTGCCTGTGACCACAAGCTCCTCCAGGGAGCTGAACTTGAGGGCAGCATGCCAGCCAGGCCCAGCAATGCAAGGGATAGTGGTGACATTCAGGAAGACAAAAGAGAAGTCTGCAGCCAGAAAAGCAGCAAAAACAGCTCCGGCCCCTCAGCTTCACCTGCATCACCAGGCTGCAGTTCTGAGACAGTCTGTGTAGTGCAGCACAGCCTACGTTCACTGCAGCCTGCCTTTGACAGAAAGGTGGTTGAAGCTGCTTGTAATGCAGCCAAGGCAGGTGGTCAGAGAAAGAAATCCTGGAGGCACGTGAGTGGGTGGTTTGGTGGATTTAGAAGGGCCTTCTTTGGATGTTTGGTTTGCCATGAGGGCTGAGTCAGAGGCTCTGCAGTGCACCTAAAGCCGCCAGCTTTCCACCAGAAAGACGCTTCTTGGGGTTTGTCTGAATGGTTGAACCGTCCACAACGGCATTGTACAGTCTATGCCATAAACTCAGTGCACTCAGGCACCTGCTGCCAGGACCTGTGGCATCAGGCTCAGCCATGGCATGAATTATTGGTCAATTATAGGTGGCCAGAGATCCCATGACTTTAAGGCTTCATAGGCTATTATCAAACAGCCTGCAGGCAAGGTTCACTCAGTCACCGGTGGTAGTGCATGCAGTGCAGTGATGCCGCATCATGTTGAACTGTTCACTAAACGGGCCGTTGTGCTGGCAGCCGGTGCTTTGCAGTGGTTGCCAACCGTTGGCACGGTGAACATTCAGGGCCCCATAGTATCAATTCTGTGCATGGTATGTACATATCACTGACCACCTAGAACGTTGCACAGTGTGCAGTGGTGCACTTACTCGTACATGACTCCTGAGCAGGTGTATCCTCGGTGCAGTAGTGCATTTCAATAAATATGGTGCTGCTTTGTTGTGCCATAAATTGTGTTCAAGCCTCGTAAGTTACGATGATCGGATCATGTACGGTGCTGGCCAGCAGTGGGCCACCATGGTGGCCTTGCTGCTTGGGAAGTGTTTCTGCAAAAGATGGACAAGGCTTTTGCACAGTGCAGTCACTGCGGCGACCTTCATTTCTTCTATGTAGCATCATCGTATGTGCCTGGGAAAGTTGCTTTAAGTTGTTTCCACCAGTGCAAATATTACCTCCATAAATGACTCTGTTGGATTCTTGAGGGCTTGTGTGGTGCTCTGTGGTGTGGTGTGGTGTTGTGTTGTGTTGTGTTGTGTGGCACCGTGCCACACTGCTATAGCATGTGAGCAATACAGCCTGAACTCATACGGTTGGAGCCTCCAAGCCATGGCATGAGCATGGCCATGGTGGCTGCCTAGACATCGTCTGCCACAAATGCAGGCCGTATGGTTTGGCAGACCAAATATGCCGTAGCTGATACTTTCAATATATATTCTATACAGTCTACTTCTGCAGCGGTTTGACTCAGACACCTCATCAGGTTTCATGAAATCAACACCATTTGGCCCATTGAAGCAGTAACGGTACACTGTCCCGAAATGATTCAACGACGTACCATCATGTCAAGGCGCCATGAAAGCTGTGCATTGATGCATGATATCAAGCCAAGGAAGCATCAAGCCAAAGCAGCAGCCACAATGATTGCCAGGAGCAGGCCTTCCACTGCACCAGCAAACCACTCCTGCTCCCCAATGCGATGTCCCTGTGATCCAAGTTGTCAACTGCACACTGAGTTGTCACTTGCCCAACTTGGAGAACTGGTGGCAACACAACTGCTGAGCTGATCAGCCTGCAGCTTGGCCATTGATGTCCATAGCGCCTAGCACAACCAAAAAGACAACACATTACAATATGCTCCGCCCTGCAATCAGTGAAGAAGCATGCAATCCTAGCTCCTGCATGCACCATGTGAACTGCGTCACTCCATGCCATTATCTGGCAGTGGGCCTATATCCGTCCTTTCACCAGCCCTACTGGCGACAAATGCCTGCATGTCCTCAGGCGCATAGAACTTGGCTTGCAGGAACATCCGCTCAGCATCTCCCTGTCTGCCTCGCTCCTTCAGGAACATGCCCTTGGCCAGGTACCCCCGGAAGTCTGTTGGGAAGGCTCCTATCAACGTGTCATAGGCGGCCAGCGCATCTTGGTCATGACCCCGCCATGCTGCATATGATTTGCCTGGAATGGGAAATAAGGTTGATAGGGAAGCAAGCAGCAACAGAGGCAGCAGCAGGGCATATCAACCACAATGGCGGCAAAGCAGATGAGATTCTGAGGCTCCGATAGATTGGAGTTTGAAAAGGGCCCCTTGTTCCTTTGACATCATATATATCTGACAGACACTGTTGCCTTCACAGCAGACACACTCGGGTCCAAGGTGGTATTTAGGACATGGCTGGACAGTTTGCTGTCCTTGTGCAGGTGTGGCGACATGCTTGACAGGGTAACTGGGGTGGATCTGAGGAGACCAGCAGCTGCAGCAGAGACAAGGTGGTGCTACTCACCTAGCAGTAGCTGCACTGCAATTGGATCAACAGTACCTCTGTCACTGGGAGATGCAGCAGCAGTCTGAGATGACTCACTGCTGCTGCTGCTTGCTACAGATGCATCTGCACTGGTTGTGCCATAACCACCAGGCAGTGCTGCTGCAGTGGCTGCTGCTGACTCAGCCGCATCAGCTGGACCACTACTGGCAGCTGAGTCAGCTGCTGCTGGTTCTGCTGCTGCCGCTGCCGTTGCTGCCGCTGCTGGTCCTGCTTGTGCCAATATCTTGTCCCTCAGGTCAGTGAGGTAGTTCACTGCCTTGCCCTGTTGACTGTTGGCAACATAAGCATCAACCAGACCCTAACACAGACAGAATAACAACATCAGAAGCACAATCACATCGATCACCTCATCTTATATCATACACACGCTGTTGCCATCTAGAACTAACACGCTCAGAAGTTGACAAGCCAGTACCCAGAAGATGGCATATAAGTACAAGAACCTGATAACAAGTTTGCTTGTGGCACTTGATGTAATTACCAACTTACCAACACAAAAGCAGCATGTGCTGCATGTTCTGAGTACATGTGCGTGCATGACTGGTGCTGAGCGGCAGTGCTACACTCACTGTGATGACTGTCTGGTTGTTGGGACTGAGAGCAATGGCCTTCTCATACGCTGCAACTGACTTGGCAGCGTCGGCATTCAGCAGTCTGCTTTCACCCAGCAGCCGCCAGGCCTCAACATCATCAGGGCGGGAGGATGTCTGCAGGCCACAGCAGCAGTATCACCACCCGCAGCAGCAGAATTGTGAGCAACACCAGCAGCAGCAACATGTCTCAGGCAATGCGAGAGCCAATCTGCATCTGGCCAGACAACAATCAAACAACTGCAACAATGACATTGCGGTGTATGAGGCAAGCTGCTGATAGCAAGTGCCCACTGATGCTGCATCAAACTTGTGCTGTTGCACCCTCATGGTGTTTAGCAAAGGCTCTACAGCAGCGTAAAGGTTTTGTTAGCTGCTGGGAGGATGGTTGTCACGAAGAGCCCTGGTGCTGGCATTGAAGCAGACATGCACATGGCATTCAATCCGGAGTTGGCTCACCAGTCTATCAAGCAGTTCTGCTGCATGGCTGTAGTCCTGCATGCGGGCGTATGTAACTGCGGCGGCTTCAAGAGACTACAGGCAGACAATCACCACCATCAGCAGTAGTGCGAGGAAGAAGAGTTTTAGTTTATCGCCTTGCTGCAGCCGTTGAGGAGATTGGTATATTCAACTGCCGGCCTGCCCTCACAATGACACAGTGTGTGCACAACAGCATTGACACATCGACAGCATTCACACCATGTAGGGGGCTGCACCATATGCCTGGACCACATCCTCAGGCAAGCAACCACAGGCAAACGAACAATGGTGATGCATGTTGGAGACCTCTGTGATGCGAGTTGGTGACCTATTCAACATCACACGTACAAGCCAACAATGCAAACTCTATTTGTTTGGCAAGCTCCCTGGGTATCATATGTGACTATGTCATGAATGCTGGGACAGCTGCTCCCACCTGCAGGTCTTGCGGGTCCTGTTGTACCCTGGCCTCAAACCCTTCTGCCTGTCGTGCCAGTTGTGCCATCTCAATTGGGTCTGGAGGCGGCCGGGCAGGCCTCAGGCCCTTGTACCTGTTGCTGGTGGCAAAGTCACCACCTGACACCAGCACAAACACCAAACCAAACAGCACAGCACCACCCGCCAGACCAAGCTGACTGGGACCAATCTTGGCTTGCCTGCAGTACAGCCCAGACAACAGCATACAGATACACGGAAGTCCGGTACACAAGGGCAGATCCACGAACACTTGTTGCAAACCTCAGCCTGACAACATTACTGGCGCCCAGCATCTGGCAACAAAGAAGAAACACTACAGCCTATTGCTGCCAGTACGAGAGTGAGTGACCCTGCAAGCCCTCAGGCCAATAACCAACCCAGCTGCCACGGGTGTGTTTTTTTCTGCTGCTGCTGTGGCTGCTGAGGCTGCTGTGGAGGCTGCTGTGGATGCTATTGCTGCTGTGGATGTTGTTGTGGATGCTATTGTGGATGCTATTGCTGCGTGGATGCTGTTGTGGATACTATTGTGGATGCTGTTGCTGCGTGGATGCTGTTGTGGCAACTACCTGAGCGCCGGGTCATTGATGTCTGACTGCAGCTGTTCCTGAAGTGTGTTCATGATGCTTGGGGGGTTGGAGTAGATGTCCTCATTTGGAGCAGCAGGGGCATCAAATACGGCACGAGGCGCTGCTGCTGCTGCTGCTGCTGGGGTGGCGACCGGCACCAACTGTGTAGGAGGAGTATGTACACGATCAGCAGTACTTGTAGAGTAAGTGATGCGCTGTGGGTGATATCAGCAGATGCACCAATGGTGCAGCTACGGCCAGTTTAAACCAAGCAAGTAGATTACATGCAGTGTAGACAACAGGTGATGCAGGGCATGCATGTGAGCACATGGCTTGCTGTGGCTGGGAGCTCAAAAGCAACACAGGCAACAGTGGCGCATGCTCAAAGTCTTGAATTCCCTGCTGCTGCTGTTGCTGCTGCTATATTCTGTCAAAAATGCCCGGCGGCTGGGGGAGCTGGTGGAGTTTGAGCGGCCATTCAGCTACTGCTTGGGCTGTTATCACGTCTCATTTCACATTCACATCTACTGCAGTAGACAGCCGCTCAGCCTGTCAGGAGTTCTGCCCCACTGCCTGCTCACCCCTGCTGCTCTTCTTTGTGCTGCATCTGCCTTGATGAGTTCCAGGCGGGCGGCAAACTCAGCCTCCTCCTCGGCTCGCCTGAGTCAGTAACATGTTACAAGAGCGGGAGTAACAGTGTTAGGTGGGCACTTCCCTACTGTTCGCTGCTATTGTGTGCTGGAGATGCGAGAAGATTTGGATGTGAGAAACAATGGAACGGCTCCTGTGTTACAGCACTTCTGGATGCCCATGCTGGGAGTGCACCCAGGAGGTTCAAACGTGGCATGTAACAGATGGAAGTGCTTGGCAGTCAGACTTTGATGTAAACTAGTGCTGTTAGTGTGACCAGCTTGAACGTTGCTGAAGGATTCGCCGATCAAACACCAGCCGGCACAACCGCTTGTGTCAGAAGGTGAGATGAACGCATAGCACTACATGGACAATTGTGCACAGCAATGCCCACTGCAAGCTGCACTGGCAGCTTATACGAATGCGTAAAGACACTACAGAATCACATCCAAAGCACGTATTGGTCACTGCCGGGTCCACGTCGCACCTCTTTGCTTCTTCAAGGGCGTCATACTGCTGCAGGGCCACATCAGCCAGGCCTACAGGCACCTGAGGTTTCTGGGGGCGCACATTCACACGCTTCACCTTCTTGCCGCCTTTGACAACGTCTTCCTGCATTCCATGTCGGGTTTGACGCTGTCAGAATGTGCAATTCGCATTGGTTCTGCCTTAACCCCGGCTGCTGCTGTTAATGGACACCTTGGTGGACCGCTTGGTGTCGCCAAAGCCCTTGGCTGCGTGCACAATAAAAGCAGATTTTCTAGTGACGACGGAACATTGCGCATAAATCCTTTTAGGCAACAGCATCTGCTGCCGAGTGACAAGACCGAGAGAGTTGGGCCTTTGTATCATAATTTTGGTATGCAGCACCGCAAGCAAGGTCTGTTATGATGTTTTGCCAGTAGCAGGCATTGCGCTGTTGCATCGCCTGAAAAGGAAAGCCTTCAAGCCTTCAAGCTTGTGGTTTAGGCAGGTAGATCATACTCCAGACATGCTTGTGACCCATTCAACATATGCTAGGAACAGCCATTGGTTATAGAACACATGGCAGGAGCATCGCAAGCTGTGCTGACATGTAGTATCAAGCGTACAATGTGATGGGAATCAATCATAAAGCACAGCTCAGAAGATGTGCAGTAAGCGTACAAACAGTGATAGAAATATAAAGGGTGGTTCTGCTGGCTTGGCGACGATGAAGATGGATGATTGTACCAGCTGTAGTGTTTCGCCAAATTCGTTTTGACCACTCACGCAGAGTGCATGTGCCTTAAATGTTTTATTCTTTTGTACCCTGCATGATTTATCCTTTTGTACCCATGCATTGTTCTCAGTCCGCGCGCTATCTGTCACTGAGGTAGCAAGTCCCGGAGAATTTCGGGCACTTCGAGGCAACAACGGGCGCTTGGTCAGCTGCCTACGCATGAGCAACAAAACGTTCTGTAGTAGTTGATCAAACCTCTTGCAGCAGCGGGCGCACGCCTACAGCTGTGCACTTCACAGCGCGTACTGTACTTACCCTTGTTCTGTTCGCGCAGTGCTAAAATGATTTTCAGAATACACATGTATGTTATGAAGCTGCTGCTAATCAGCGTGTGCCTAGCAGGGACCTGTGTCGGGCAGCAAGCTGCTGTACTGGAACCAATCCCAATTGAGAACATACAGCAAGGCAGAAGTGAGTGCGATATTACGTGATGAAATGAGAGTTGCATAAACTACGAGCAGCAGCAGGCAGTCTGCACAGCACTTTGTCACACGCAATATGCTTGGCAGGCTCAGCCAGAAAGCAGCCTGTCTGTACCCTTCAATGCTGGTAGCTGCAGAACTCTTAGGAAGATAGCATTGAGTCATTGCATCAGCAGCAGCAGTTGTCACCTTTCCGTTCTTTGTTTGACGACAGGCAGCTCAGCCTGTATCCTAGAGGCAGCACTTGCGCAGCAGCTTTATTTTCCTTGGACACACATGCATCACTTTCAACATACCCCCAGCCCTCTTTAAGCCGTGTTTGGTTGCACTTCGTTATTTTATGTATATGAATGCTTCGTTTAGCAACTGTAAGCGATGCAGAGCATGGAGCAGCTAGGCAACCCATGCACCACCAGCAGCTTGCAACAGAGCTGCTGTCTGTCCTCTGGTCTTCGACTCTCAAGACAACAGCAATGTGCTCAAACACCCACCTGCCACTGCCAGATACCATAGGATACTGTAATTCTCTTAGCGTCTCCCAACCCTTCATTAACTGCTGCACTTGACTTCATGTTGAACACCGTACTGTGGTGCAGATGCACTGGAAAAGTGGCAGCAACAAGCAGCAGCAGAGAGTGGAGTCATGAACATCGTCTTTGGCAACACGTGTTTCACCACCGCGATTGCTCAGATGAAGCAGGGATGCACCAAAATGGACAGCACCAATCGCTGCTGGCTGGCAATCCAGTTCACCATGTGTTTTCAGAGGGCTTCTGGATTCCGGCCTGTAGACTGTCCTGCAGTGTGCCCCAGATACAAGCGACTGCAGGGGTGTGTGGAGGACTGCACAGCCAGAATGGACGCAAATACGTACAACACATACACACACTTCTTCAGTGATGTGTTTAAGTGAGTGCTACAGCAGAGCCAGTCAGGCAGCGCATTGCATGAGACAAGTAATGCACAGGTCCCTGTGTTGTGAGTTCGCCACAGCCGGTCACTGCCACTGCTCACCTGCCAACAGCAGTAGTTGCAGTGTTTATTATGCTGTGGCTGCATCAACACCGTTGTGCAATCGTCCGCAAGAGCAGTGACTCATGCTCCAACTCAAGTATTACTGTGTGACACTGTGCTTTGACAGCCAGTGGTTTCCTTCAAGCGAGCCTCGCTGGCACCTCCCTGTTGCTGCTCTAAACCTGAACTTGGCTGTGTTGCTGTGTCTGCCTCTGTGTACATTGTGTGTCCCGGCAGCATGTGTTTGTTCCTCCAGACCCAGAACTTCCAGGAGTTCACCACCGCCCTGGTTCAGGACATGCACCTGTCCACAGCAGCGGCAAACTCAACACTGGCCAACATCAGGAGAGACCTGGCTGATCAGAGGCAGGCAATGATGGAGTCAATCAGCACTTTGGCCGGCATGCAACAGGTACAGCCGCTGTTGTTGACACATTTCTCCTGCCTGAGGCTGTGCTGGATGACAACCAGCACTTGCCAAAGACTAGGTTGAGTGCAGTGTATATGTGACTGCTGCTTAGAACCAATCTGTCATCTTTATTGTTGACAGGCAAGTTAGGAGTTGGAATAGGCTGCAACATACTTGTGTGCTGTGGCTACTGCTGTCAAAAATTAGACCAGTGTCTGCATTTCTTGCCCTCAGGTACAGCTCGAGGTGAAATCCCAGGTACAGGCTGGTCTGTCAGAGGTGCAGAAGGTTGGCCAGCTGTCACTTGGACTGCAGCACAGCATGAACAGGACTTTGGAGATTACGGTGAGTGCAGTGCATGTGTGCAAATGGGCTTTCTACAAGCATGTGGCATTGCAAAGTGCCCCTTCCCAGTTACAATATAATGGTGCAGCAGACCACACCGTGGGCCTAAACACCACCTGTGCCTCATCACAGAGTCTGCAGTGCAGCTCAATAATGTCTCAAAACATAGCGTGCGCATAGGCATAGGCATACCAAGGCATGACATCAGTTGTAGCTTGCAGTCACTTGCTGCTGCTGCTTGTGACATTTGTCCTGTTCAAGGCTACAATCAAGCCGTGCAACACATCTGCGATATATAATCACAATACGGTCCTACTTGCTGCCTCAAATTTCATGTTCAGGATGTCCTTGCTGGTCACCAGCTGTCCCTTGTCAATGGCTTCAGCAATCTGAGTCAGCAGCACAAGCAGCACGTCATGGAGGCAGCAGCAGCATGGCAGCAGCTCACGGCAGGAGCAGCAGCACTGGAGCAGAGGCAAGTCAGATATGAGTCACTGCAGGTGAGTGGTGCTGCTGGTCACAGCCAATGTTGCTTCACCGTGAAGCCCATTACTGTGACAAGATATCTGCAGCAGATGATGCCCGTGGAGATGCAAGGTGTTGCTGCTGATCACCTCATCATTGCCTGCCTGTCGTTTAAGGTTGAGCTTCCCTGGCACTAACTCGATCTGCTCATGTCAGCTTGACTATTCTCTACTCAAGCAGCCCTCATGCTGTTGTGACAGGCCAGTGCAGACTCCTGCACATCACAACAGTGTTACATTAGTAAGTTGATTTCTTGAGACATACGCACCTTCACGGGTTTGCCGCCGCAAGGCAGAACTGTATGGGATGGCGCCCATGAAAGCAGGATTCAAGCCCTTTTGCTTCTCTGTTTGGCCGACAAACAGAGAACTAAGAGGGCTTGAAATCCTGCTTTCATGGGTGCCAGCCCATAAAATTCTGCCGTTCAGCTAGGAGCAATTGTACCCTCTGCTCAGGGAGTACTGCTTGCTATGAAAATAAAAATTCAAAGAAAAATCACAACAGGTGAGACTCATCTCACATATTGCCCGACTCTTGGTAAGTGTTGTGACCCACCTTCTCCATCACTGTTGTTGCAGGGCCAGCTTCTCAATGCCAGTGAAGGTCTGCTCAGCCAGCAGCAAGGCATGAGTGGCTTGCTGGAACTCCTGCTGCATTACCAGCACACAGGTAGCTCCCTGCTGCAGCACCTCCACAGCAGCAGCACCACTCTGGAGGACGTGATGTTCTACACCATTGCTCTGACAGTGCCGCTGCTGTTCTTCACAAATCCCGTTGAAGTCAGGCTGCTGCTGCTGTTGGCAGTTCTGGCCAGCTGGCTCATTGAGCGGAGCATCATAAAGCTGCTGGTGCCTGTACACAGCAGCGCATTCATTGCTGCCAGCAGTGGCGGTGGAGCCGGGCTGACCGCTGGATCACATGTCAGTTCAGGCCTCAGCAGGGCCGCTGGCCATGTTCACAGTGTGAAGTTGAGTGTGAGGTTCCTGGTGATGGGGGGAACATGTGGGCTGGTGGTTTGGTGGATGGTCAAGAAAAGCATGGCAAAGAGAAGGAGGGAGGAGATGTTTGAAAGTATGCTGCAAGAGCACAGGAAATATGTAAGTCTGCTTGGTCAGGCCTGGGCCAGGATAAAATGTGTCAAGAGTGCTGCTTCATGTTGCTCATCTAGGAGAATGCCTGCTGTAGTGTGGGCATACGCATCATGCAGGAAAGTATTTGTCAGTTCAAGATCTTAGCTGAGGATGAGGACTGCTTGAGGCAGTTGAAGCAGCCTGAACTTCAATCAGCTTGTAGTGAAGAGGGCCATGAGGAGCACTGAGTTTGATTATAAGAGCTGCCACGCAGCACAGTCCAGCACAAGTCTTGAGCCAGAAGCACACTCAGTTGAGCTGCCTCAACATAACACGGCAAGAGAATTGTGCATGTGTCACTTGAATGCTGTATATACCAATTACCGTCTGCTTCTACTGCTGCTGTTCTCTGGTTGCAGTCTCAAGCTCAGCAGGCAAAAGCTGGCCCCTCTGCGCAGATGTATGCCTCACACAACATGTATCCTCGGCCTTCAGCAGCAGCAGTAACATGCAGTCAGCTTGTTACTACACCTCAGCCCCAGTTTCATGAGGCCCATCCCCCAGTGCTGGTGCCTGTGATGTCAGCACCAGTAATGACAGCAGCAGCTGACATCATCACCACAAGTACCAAACCCACTGCCAAGGGGAAGAAATCTACCCTTGCAGGAATGAAGGGTGAACACCCAGCGGCCTCCCAGCAGACAGCTTTAGCGGAGGTTGGTGCTTTGCAGCAGCAGCAACCGCAACAGCAGTTCATGTCATGGATGAAAGATCACAGTACCCCTCATGGCTATCCCACTTCTTCACACCAGACTAAACCGGCGCCTGTGCTGGTTGTGCAGCATCAGTACACGCCAGGCCTTTCACTAACACCAGCAGCAGCAGCAGCGGCGGCAGCAGCAAGTCATCCTGCAGCCATGCTCTACACCCCTCATGACTGCAATCTGGTGCCAGACAAATGTCAATACATTGCTGCAGCACAGCAGACACAGGGGCCTGCCGTGACTCCAGACGGTGCTATGCCCTCAGATATTAGGAGTCAAACAGCACATTCATCACCACCTGCAGCAGCAGCGGCAGCGTGTCGAGGTGAAGATGAGGGTGCTGCGCAAGTTCATTGTGCCACCAGTGGTGATCATCATCAGCAGGATGACTCAGCTCCCTTGTCAGCTGGCAGCAGGAGGACAAGCAAGGCTGGCAGTAAGGCACCGCCGAAAGCTTCGGTTGCTGCAGCAACTGGCATGATCAAAAGGGCTGCTGGGAACAAAAGAGGTAGGGCAGTTGTGCTGGCAGTGGAACCAGCAGGAATGATACCAGAGGAGGAAGAGGATCCGGCAGGAGTTCAGCAAAGTGAAGGTCACGCTGCCAAGAAGCCAGCAGGTGGGTGACGACGCAGCGGTCCGGGACATTTCTTCCTGCAGGTTGATGTGGTTCTGTTATATAACACTCATATGTTCGTATTGCAGATGTGGTGGCCCTTGCGGTTACCAACATGGTGCCACGGGCAATGGGACTGGGCAGAAGCCATGCTGCACAGAGTGGCCACACCAGTTCTTCATAATGTCACTGCATCAGCAATGCCCAATAGTGCAGTGCAAGGCAGGCCGCCTGCCTGTGCTGCTACCGGCACTGGCCCAGGGCCCCTGATTGCTAATCGCTGATGTACCGTACAAGAGCAGTATGAAAATAAGCAGTACTTTGCAGCCGTAGCATTTATTGCCATCGGCCCCGCGCCTCAAATATAGCACTGTTGGCAGTTATTGCCAGTATTATGATACTGCCACTGGCCAGCAAGTTGTCATTGCTGGCAGCAACCTATCCGATCCAGGAACTTCCTGAGCTAGTAGCTCACAACTCTGCCACATTTATTGTTGTCACATGCAGGCAGGAGGACCAGAAGATAGTGAGTAATTATTGTGACCGGCAGCTTGTCGCTTTCATTGCTGGGCAATGCGGAGCAGCAGTTGAAGGCAGCCATCAGGGGACATACCTTCTGAGTATCCAGCTGCTATAGTACTATCAGATTTTGGAATCCAGCGCAATGTGTCGTATCGATTATCACTGGTCGCGAGTTGCAAAAATTGGTTATTGAATCTGTGGCAAAGCTGCCACTGAGTGGTGGATGATCAGACTTCAGGGCAGACACCCAGATGGCATAGCAGAGCCTGACATGCTAATTCTGCAGCATTCCTGCAGGGTATTCCTGGAATGCCCCACAGATCCAGCCTGGCCCAGGAGTGACTCAGCCTGGCAGGCCGAAGTTGGCAAATAAAAGCCTTGTCCAATCACATTGCCCGGCGATACTACGAGTATCATCACGGCCCCCGCGGCCGCGGCGGTACCGGTACCTGTATATCATACTATATTACTGCATGGACCAAAGCGCCTGGCCGCAAAGCTCAAGCAAAGCTTCAATGAAATTCCGTGCAGATCTGCTCTACATGTATTCGCTGTACATCGAAGGTCGTGATTGCAGAAGAAGAGGCTCTTTCGGCTTCGGCAGCTGGTCCCGCTGAGTACTCAGCCAGTACTGGGCCCCATATGGGTGATGAATGCATTGGTGACACCGATTGTGCGCTACAAACGTAACCGGTTGCAACCTCTAGCACAGGCTACATGGCACAGCTCCTGGGTGAAAGACCTCAATTACGAGAAACGTACCGTACAGGCCTGGGGCTGGGACTGGGACCGCGGCACTTACCGCGGGTGTTACCCTAGGGTGTTAACACGCAATGTTGTAACTCTCGGTCAATGCCCGTGCGCCACCATATGAATGTGCCATGGCAAGTAGACTTATTGAGGCTGAAAAATCAAGTTGCAGGCTCGAGCTCCTTTGAGGCGAAACTCAGTGCATGGCAGCTGTTCAATGACAGTGACGGCAGCTGCACTACAGTGTTGGACTGGTCCCAGCTGTTGCTGCCCTTTGCTGCTTGCAGGTCTTCTTGTGTCTGCTCCAGTGCTTCTTCTGGCACTCCCTACAGCAGTACCTGGCCAGCCCACACACCCCGCAGACACACCCCTTGCCACTCACCAGCTGCGACTCCCCCAACTTGTCAAGCACATGACAGTCAGGGTTGTTGCAGCACACTGCCAGAGGAACGCTGGCACATATAGACAGGGACAAATTACCTATCTGCTCCACAATGCTGGTTATACACTGCAGATTTTGTTGGGGTGTGTCAGCGGCTTCCTGTGATCTTGCTGCAGCTTCGCTTACTATAAGCAACTGAGTCGTGCTGTCATTAGCTGCCACCTGGTTTACATTTTCAATACTTTCCAGATAGCGACGAGCTGTCCTCATCAGTTGCTTCATGTCACATGCAACCGCAGAGTTGCTGATTTGTCCTGGCCAGCTGCTGAAAGGCTCAAAGGAGACGTGTTCCTCCTCCTGTGTTGCATTCACCACATGCCACAGGCCGGTCACAGAGATGGCAAGCATTTGTGCCAGGTGCTCCCTCCCCATAGATTCTGTGCAAGAAACTGCTGCAACTGCCAATGATGGGGATACTGCAGTACCACCCTGAGCACGAGGCTGGAGCACCCCTGCAGCTGCTTCTGCTGCTGCCGAGCCACCCTGCAGCACCTCGCCTCGCTGCTCCTGCTGGTGTTGCTGCTGCAACCACTGCTGCACATACAGATGCAAGCTCCTTGCTACCAGAACAATCTGCGCCAGCGGGATAGCAGGGTGTGGTTGTTCACTGCTGCTGCTGCTGCTCAGAGGATGTGTGGCTGTGCTAGCAACCAAAGGGGCGCTCGTTGCGTACTGGAAACATGATAAGTTCATGGATCTGCTGAATGCGGCAGCTGCTTCAGCGGCTGCTGCAACAGGCCAATATCGACCACCTTCTTGTTGTGCTGCTGCTGCTGCCTGTGTTATCTTGAGGCAAGTGACACACAGAGTGAACAGCTTGAGCAGCAGCACAGCCTGCTGATCATTCATTGCTGCACCAACCGCAGTCAGGAACCCGTCATTGTCACTAGCCGCCTCCAGGCTTTGCAGCACCTTCAAGGCCACGAGTGTGAGGTCTAGCACTGATGCCTGAAGCCCTGCACTGCTGACATTGTTACCGCCTGTAGCACAAGCAGCTGCACCAAGCCACTTCTGGTCTGGCCAGTGTGCTGGTGCAATCTGTGCTGCCTGTGCTCTGAGGGTTGCCTCCAGCAGTGTGATGGGGGTGAGCACGTCAGGGACCAGGGCCGCAGCAAGATGCTTCGGCTCAACTGCAGGCACAAACAACCAGCAACAGCAGCAGTACACAGCAGTGGTTGGCACATGTGGCCCCAGGCAATAGTCAATAAGCCAGGTTGGCGACCTGAGCCTGGCAAGGTGCTACATCAGTTCTGCAGTGCAATTGCATTGATTGCATGCAGAAGCTGATGTAAGTGAGCATGTAGCAGCTTGAACGATCTATCAGGTTGACCATGCATGTCTAGCATCGCCTGTGACCCCTGCCACACCAGCATACTGATCAGCAGCAACGCCCCTAGCTACACCTGTGGCATGCCAGGCACCGGCAATCTGCTGGCTTACTCTGCTGCAGTTCCGTGTCAACACCTGGCCAGGCACCCTGCAAAGTCTGTTCTGCTGACATACCTGAGAGGCACAGGCTGATCAGGAGGTTGCCAAAACAGAAGATGACCCCCCGCCTGTCATCTTCAGTACTGGGGTCAGCCGTGCCTTGAGCTGATGCTGCAGCAGACTGATCACCGCCACAGCTGCTGCTGCTGGCGGCAGTGCTGCTGTTGCTGGCGGCAGTGCTGCTGCTGCTGTTGAGCGTATCCAACACCACTTTTGACAGCTGCTGCATCACTGGTTTCAACAGGCCAGCTGCCACTACTGCTGGCAACACAGGCCAGGGCCCTGCGGCTTCAAGTGCGTTCACCTTGCTGTTGTTACCTTGGTTATTGCCACCGCTGCTGCTCAGACTGCTGCTGCTGCCGACTTGTTGGCTGCTGATGAGCTTTACTAACCTTGTCATTAGATCCAGGATCATGAACAAGTCACACGCCCAGCAGGGTCTCAGCTGCTTCTTGGCTCGGATCTGGGACTCCAAGTATGCCAACTGGATGAGCACCTTGAGCATCGGGAGCTGCAACTGCTCTAGCAATGCTGGTGCTGTTGATTCACTGCTGCTGCCGCTGCCGTTGCACCTCCTTGCCAAGATGCAATGCAGCACAGACCGCAAGGAAGTACAGCTGTCAAGGAAATGGTCTAGCTGGTCAACCGAGATATCCAATGTTGTATTCAATGTCCAAGCGGCACTCAGTGCGGTTAGCAGCTGTTGGTGGGGTTGGGTTCCTTTGGGTGGCTGCTGCTGCTGCTGCTGCTCAGACTGCACTATATTACGCATCATGGCTTGGCAGCTGTGCGTCTTCCACCCCAACAGGATTAACAACGGCGGCAGCAACTCATACAGGTCCACAAGCCTTCTGGCAGCTGCTGCATGTTGCAGCGAAACCTGTGGGCCAGTTGAGCTCTGACACAAACTTACTGCTGCATCAGGTACGACGTATAGCCGCTCAACTGCACAGAAATAAGCCTGGCTCAATTGAGCCCGATCCTGCTGTCTCTGAAAGGTAACAGCTGGCTTGAGCTTCTGCATCAGAGCTGGCATCTGTCCTGCAAGCTTCATAACTGCCATGGTGGCTTGCTCAAGGGGAGCACAGCCAAGGTTGTTGCTGATACACGCTTGTGATAGACCCTCCCAGGCTCGCATCAGCGTTGCGCTAAGAACTAGAACTGTTGTAAGAGGTTGTGGAGATATTGCCACTGCTCCGGCTACTTCGTCCAGGGCAAGCATTGCTGACAGTGATGTCTCAAAGGCTGATGCCAGGGTATGCGAAATGTCTGCACGTGTTTATAGGATTAAGTCGAGGTGCTGTGCAGCTGCTGGCTGCAAGGACACAACAGGACACGCTGCAGCATCACCAGCCTGCTGTGTACATCAGCATGGCGCCACCTGGCATATTGCGTTGTGCATCTTACCTGAACCTGCCAGTATTTCCTGCAGCTGCTGCTGTTCCTGATCTGACAGCTTCCTCAATACAGCAGCCAGCATCGTACAATGGGTTGTCTCCGAGATGATGTCCACCAAGTGCGCATGGGCATCGTATATACATATTTGCATATATGCACCCAGGGCTGAAATCACGTCCTCGAACACTAGTCTGCAGCTGTTACGTGTTGCCTTCAAAAACAGGTCCAACTCATTCAACTTTCTTCCGAAACCTTTTCTGCCAGGGAGTGCAAGGCACCCTGGGACTGCATTGCGCATAGCGATCGATAATGTTTCAATATCCCGTGCACTGCTGAGCTCCTCCAACAAGGACATGGCAGCTGCACAATCCTGATCAGCAGGCATGTAAGTACTGTCTTCACCATTCATGAGACTTGTGTGAGAGAACGCAGTTGAGGGCGCGAAAAGATGGTAGCCTTTGCTGCTGCTGGTGCAGGCCATCCGTATCTGCAGCATCGTGTCTTCTAATATGCTAATTCATAGCCTTGACGTGCATGGGTCTTGCGTTCTGTCAAAATGGGTGTAAACCCCACTTGAAGTGACAGTATAACTGTGCAGACCCAGGCCTGCAACTCTGAGTCTGATCAGGCGCAGTAAAGATCTTCAAGATGACATGCTTGATGCGACCACCCTGCTCAGACAGTCTTGCACGCTGACAGCGTGAGCACAGTTGGTACAGCACTGCGGTGCAGTGCTACTTCAAAACCGACACTGCTATATGGGCCCGGGCCAACCGTTGGCAGTGACTGCTGGAACTTATCATCAACGTGGCAACAGTAAGCACTCGAGCAACACTGAGTGAGGTCGTCACATAGTTGTCACCCGTTTTACTCCTTTTTACAGGTAATACCTGGTGCAGGATGTCGGTGGCAGCTGGATGGACAGCCAGGACAGCTGATCGGCCGCGCGAGGCAGGCACACTATCACACCAGGGTGGCAACGCATGTCAGCGTATTTGCCACACCATTACAACTTGCTGCATTATTCTTTTACATGGAAATATACTAGCTCATGCGAACAAAGCACACACCATTTTTGTTTGACATAACAGCCCTTGCTTGTAGTACACTGCTTGCACTGGACCCGAGACTCTCAGAACAAGGACCAGATGAGCTAGTCAGAAATCTCGACTCTCACAAATGCAATAGATGAAAGACAGCAAGCAGCACAGGTACTCCGATGCATCGATACAGAATCCAGCTGCACAGTGATAGTCATTAAGCAGCACCATCTGGCACAATTACAATGTGATTGCCTGGAAGACTGAGTTGAGTGCCTGCAATGGGTCTGACAGTTTGGTCAATAACCACACATTGCTGAATCAACGAACCTTTGCCGGTTAAGTGCAAGAAGTCTTGGTAACACGTGCATACATATGAGTGATCAATGGACACAGGATGCTGCCTGCCTGGCAGTGTTATGTGGTGCAGCAAGCGACCTTGTACTGTATTGGCAGCACTTTACGAGTGCCATTGACTCAGCTCAACCATGCCGAGACGGGAATGGTCGCTATTGTTGCTGTGCAGCTGGATTGCCCAGCACCTTATCCAGGGCAGCCCTACATCACATAACAGCAGCAACAGACACAGTGAGAGGAACAAGGTGTTGGGATTTTCTGATTGCAGCTGCCTCTGTGCTCGCCATCACAGGCAACCATGCACAGTGACTGTCAGTTCGCTTGGGAGTCCTTGCTTGACTATAACACAAGCCAATGCGGGTGGCGCATATGATGTGGTCCACACAGAGACAGTCAGGAAACTTTGTGGCTGTCGGCAGCCTGCTGTGCTCCGCTGCAGTAGCTGAACATAACTAAGTGCCTGCTGTCATCTCACCTGGCAGCTGTCACCTTGTCAGCAGGCAGCAGCATGACCAGCCTCAACGGCTGCAGTTCATCTTTGCCCACCGCCCGACCTTCTACATCAAATGTGTATGACGCTGTGCTGTGCTGATGGAAAAACTCGTCCTCGGGTCGAACATACACCAGCACCTGCAGCACAGATGCCATACATATGAGCGACTGGGCACACTGGCAGCTCCAGCAGCTGTCCCTGGTAGACAATTAGTGAGTAACAGCAGTAGCTGAGAAAGAACACAACAAATGTCATAAGGTCATAATGAGGACAATAGCTGGCTGCTGCTCACGAGCATTTGAATGATTGGCGGTGAGTAATACAAAGGTAATGCGTTCTGTGCTCAACTGCACAGGGGGTTTGTGCAGTGGGCTCTTGCTCTGGTACCCCGTACCTGTTCTGGCTGCTGCTGCTCGCCCCTCTGCTTCTTTGGCTGCTTGCTTGGCCCGGCAGGTGGCAACCCTGCTGCTGCTGCTGCTGGCTGCTGCTGTGGATCAGTGTACACACGTGTCATGATCACGTACTGCTCAAACTTGTAAAAGTTGCGTGTATCCTGTGGCAGCGCATGAAATAGCAGGATGATGTTGACCCGTATGGTCACCGGCAAGGCTACTAGCACCCTTGGGTAGGCAGGCTAAAGCGTAAGGTCCTGTGTTGATTGACAGAATTTACAAGACGCTGGTGCTCACCGCAGCCATATAGAATGCAATAGTCCAGATAAAATTGTTGCTGTAGCAACTGTCTGAAAACCTTGGCTACAGATGCAACTTCATGCTCCTCAGATTCGACACAAAGCACCTTCCAAATCCGCGGTACAGCTGCTGCCTATTGGATGTCTATTACTGCTATTATCCGACTGTGCAGCTGCCAGTTGATGTCAGGGTCACCCGCCCACCTGCGGCTGATCCTCTGTGGCCCATTGTATTTCGTCAAACAGAGCTTGCACTAGGGGTGGTGCTATCTGGGGTGGGCAGTTGATCAAGCGCTCATTGATCAGCAGGCCACAGCCAGGACCATCCCAGGCCTATGCAGGAGCAGCGAGGAGGCAGCAGAGCAGAAACAAGTGAAGGGCATGTTGTGCCGGCATTTTGCAACAACAGCAAGTTGGCTGGACAGCATTGCTGCACGGCCCCAGGGGCAACATGATGTCTTGCAAAGCGCTCAAAAGATGCAGATCATTCGCCACCAGATTCGACGGCCACACAATGCAGAACCACGCGATGTAGGAATAAGATCCATCAGCGCAGTGGTGGGGGGTCAGACTCCAGCTCCAATATAAGCTTTTCATCAGCCTTGTGAAGGTCAGTGATTGTTGCGTATGTAGGTGATCATCATACCCCACCCAACCCACAGCAATAACACACATGCTGACTGACTGCTAAGGTAATGTACAGGCCACATGATGAAAAACAGCGCCTGTCACTTCAAGTCATGAACACTGTGGGTTGTGCCATTTGAACCATTGATGTGATGCAATGGCAGAGTATCCATTGCCACTGGAGTACCTCAGGCCGTGACACAGCACTGTTAGCTGACCTACATCAGCATACACATGCGCATTTATCCAGCAGCTTCTTGGTCACTTAAAAGCAGGTGCTTACTTGGCTTATCTTCTGCCTGACAGCTGTATCTTGGCATCTGCTTAAGATAAAGTCCTTGATTTGACCCATGAACGGCTGCTGCTTGTGCTGCTGCGTGTTCAGCACCGTCATGACGCCTATGGGATCCTCGTCTTCACCTGTGCGAACTACAGTACCTACTTCTGCCTGTGCGGAATAGCAGATTCAGCACAAACACAAACAACAGGCAGCAAACCCTTCTTGGCGCCCTGCTTGCCACACCAGACGCTGGCTTGAACAGCATTGAGCCACTGCTGCTGTTATCAACCTGGAATAGGCATGGTTGGTGCTGTTGCTGAGGCAACCTGCAAAAGTTAATGCCTGCCCCCAGCCGCCTTGTGTGCAGGGGTTGGGAACCACCACAGCTGAGAGCCACCACAGCTATTGCTGTGTGCTGATGTTCAGTGACTTGAGCAACTAAGAACTCCTCTTACAGTGCGCATCAAGTTCAGCTGTGCTTGCGGGCACCGTAAACGCGTCTTACCTGTGCAATGATGGTGTCTATTAGCTGAGAACTGTCATACTGCTGGCCATCTAGGTATGCGTGCAGCAATGCTTTGAGGCCATGAAAGTCCTGCTCCTTGGGATCGAAGAATTCGAAATTGACGTCTATTTGATCAAAGGGGTCCTCGTCTGGACTGTCCTCTTCACCGTCGTCTGAGACCTCAGGAGCAGAATCATCAGAGCCCTCAGATTCGTTCTCGTCACTATACTGACTGTCATTATCATCTGATTCATTTTGGCTGGGTTCAAAACCCTCTTGCCGCTCAATCCCCTCCTCTTTGAGTTCCGCAGCCTGCTGCATCTCGTCTGCTTTTCGCTTCACCATTGTTTGCGCACACGAGGTCTGCGCTTACATCTGAGCTCAACATGATGTCGGCAACTGCAGTGTCCATAATACACAGCATGCAGCGCACAAAAGATCGATGGGTCAAGCCCTACACCGCCCAGCTTGTACTTGTACTGCCGGGCGCACACAGCACAAGATCAGGCCCAGCAAACCTGAGACTCCCAAGAAAAGCCCTGCTTACATTGACGGCAGCTGCTTATTTAATAGCAGACGTGGCCATTTGTGCCTGCTCCAACGTCCAACGTCACAACTCAGCATCAACGAATCATGCGGTCCTTACAATGTGCTTGCCTAGTCGTCAGGCTGAACCCACATGATCACGTGCGTGAGCCTTCCAACCATCGCGGGGCATGTTTACCCCTTGAACTGCGAAGTCTACTTGCACAGACGTTCAGACACTCAGCAACCACCAGGTTGCCCGCTCTGTGCGAGCTACATAGTTGACTATCTTCAGTATTAAAAGACGTTGAGTAACATGGAGGAGTCTTCAGGGCTAACAGCTGGGCTGGCTGACCTTAAGATCAACATGTCTGGAGCAGGAGACAGAGCAGAAAACGGTGTACAGCCGCTTCCTGAGCACTCTGTCTCCCTGGGGAAGTTCCTAGCAGGCCGGCTAACAGAGATCGGCGTTACACATGCTTTTGCTGTTCCAGGAGACTTCAACTTGACACTGTGAGTGATCAGAAAGGACAGCTGGTGCATGGAGCCGGGGAATGTATGCAGCAGTGGTGCAGCAGTCTGATCAACTGCAAGGCTACACCGAGAAAAGATAACTATAACCGGTATGATTGCTTGCTGAGTCTTTGCAATTGCCCACTGCACAATGCTGTTACAACTGTTAGCCATGGCCAACAATTGTGCTAGCTTCATCTAGCACCCGGCAGCCAAGTATGATGTTGATGGCCATTGGTTCTCCTGCTGCTGCTGCTGCTGCTGCTGCTGATGTGCCTCCAGTCTTGATGAATTGGTATCCAAGAAGGAACTTCAGATGTGCTGGTGAGAAACGCAGCAGCCTGGCACGGCAACAGCAGTCACGCTCCATAGACAGCAATCAGCAGCAGTGATTCAACATCTGAGCCTTCAACTGCATTGCAGAGAATATGAATGAAGCATTTGGAGGTGTGTCCAGTGCAGGACAAGCCAGGACTGCAGCCCCTGAACAGTCTCCAGGGTTGATAGCACTGCCAACACAAGGCTGAGCTGTTGATGCAACAGCAGAAACCATGCAGCAATTGGATGGCCTGATTACCGCTGCTGCTGCACTGCAGGACGTGCAACGAGCTGAATGCAGGCTATGCTGCTGACGGCTACTGTCGCCGCAGAGGCGTGGGCGCCTGTGTGGTGACGTATGGTGTTGGAGGCTTGAGTGTAATCAATGCGTGCGCGGGGTGCTACAGCGAAGACCTGCCAGTCATATTCATATCAGGTGAGGCACCAGTGGTGAAGCAGCAATGCCGAAGTGGGATGGGGTGGCTTGGAGCACTGCAGCAGCTGGGACACACTTCAGGTCAGGGGCAGCTGACAGCTGACTAGCTCTTTGCGTGTTGGAGCCGCTGTCTGCTTTAGTACCAGCTGCAGCCCTGGCAGGCGGATGTGATAGATAAGGGAGCAAAGGTCACAACGGACGCTGTATGTGGCAGTTATGATTGACTTTCTCAGACGTGATGGCAAGGGTCGGCTGGTGCCTCACCCAGCTGGGACTTGCAAGCAAACATCCATCATCGTCCTATCTGAGGGTTGCACATATATCTTCTGGGATTGCTGAGGTGCATTGCTTCTGCTTCATCCCCGCACAGGTGGTCCCAACAGCAATGACTTTGCCGCCAACCACACCATTCACCACACCATTGGCCTGCCCGACCTGGGTGAGCAGTACCGGGCCTTCAAGGAGTTCACGTGTGCAGCAGTGGTGGTGCAGCACATATCAGAGGCACATCATCAGATAGATTGGGCCATATCAGAAGCTTTGGTGAGTCCTCTCCTCATCTCTCACTTTTTCCTGTACCTGATGCTGCTGACTAATGCTGGTTGTGCACAAATCCTGCAACCGGCAGCCACTAGTGCTAGTGCCCTGGCACAAGCCAACTTGTCAGCAGCTAGTATGCCTGATTATGTATGTGTGGCCTGACATGTCCATGTCAAGACATCGGGTGGGTTGGGGGGGAGGGGCACTGGGTCTGTCGCTCATCAGCCACACAGCAGGCTTCCCTCAATCACAGCTGCTGGTGGTGGAGGCCAAGGGCATGCTTGTGAGCGCACTCAACAAGTCATCGCACTCACACAACAAAGCTGCCTTTGTGACTAGCTGCACTGCAATGGCCTGATATTGTGTCATCTCTCATCACACACTGGCGTGCATCCTCCATGACTGCAGAGGCGCCAGAAGCCTGCCTACATTGAGATCTGCTGTAACCTGGCCGGCTTACCAGACGTCTCATTCAGCGACCCGCCTATCCCCTTTGCCATTGCTCTGGGCCACACCAACCAGCGGTCGCTAGAGGCGGCAGTCAAGTCAGTGAAGACAACACTAGAAGGAAGTGTGAAGCCGGTGCTATTAGCAGGTGAGCTGGTAGTCTTGCACTTATAAGAGGGAATGTTAGCCACCTCACAACCTGCCTGAGCAGAAGTGGTCCGCCTGTGCTGGGTTGTACCGGAATCTTAAGCAGGATGCTGCATGCTGCCTGAGAGATGCAGCACAGGTTCGTGGGTGCTCATCATCTGGGCGTTTGCTGCAAGTTGTTTGCTTTTGTATATCTATATCCACGGGCCTGCTGCTGTTCATTCCTGTGCAGGTCCTCGTCTGCGTGCTCATGGTCGGCGAGAAGCATTCCTTGAGTTTGCAGAGGCGCTGCAGTGCGCTGTGGCCACCACAGCTGATGGCAAAGGACTGTTCCCTGAAGACCATGAGCAGTACATAGGTGGGGCAACAACCAGTGTGCAGGATGCCTACATTGCTGGAGTTTAGTGCTTGGCCTGCATAACAGGGCTTGCAAATAGTGGCGCCTAGTGAGCTGTGTACGCTGAATGTCACACACAGCAGACGCGGGAGCGAGGAAGGGCCGTGAGAGCAACAACTGGCGCAACTGTGATGTAAGCCTGTCAATGCTCCATGTCACTCTCTCTTGCCTGATGGTACGCAAAGAACAATGCAGCTTGACTTGGAAAGCAGTCTACTTTACGCCATGCCCAAATAGCATGCGTCTTAAGCTGCTGCTGGTGTTCTCTTGTTGTCGCTGCACAGGCTATTACTGGGGCAGCATCAGCAGCAACTGCACCTGTGAGACAGTGGAGGCATCCGACGTCGTGATTGCTGTTGGCTGTGTGTGGACCGACTACAGCACACTGGGGTACAGCCTGCTGCTGAAACCCGAAAAGGTTATAACAATTGGTACTGACAGGGTCACAGTCAAGGCTGGGGAGACATTTGGGTGCATTGACATGGAGGTAAGAATGCATGGTACATCTCATAAAGATATCTGGATGAGCTGCATGTTACCTGTTCTGTCCTGCAAGCTATGAGACCCTACATTATGCAACAGTCACGAAGGCAATTTGTATGGCACATGAATCAAGGCACCTGTGAGCTGTACTGCCGTTGGTGACTACTGGTGTCCTGCAGACATTCCTTCGCGCCCTGGCTGGTGCTGTACCTGCGCGCGCTGCCTCTGTTGTGAACTACAAGCGCATGATCGTGCCGTCAGAACCCCTCAAGAAGGAACCAGAGGCAGACAAGCCACTCACAACACAGGCAATGTTCCAGCAGATACAGGTGCGGACTGGGAGCCTGGCAGGTCAGGGCCAACAGGAAGCCGTGATCTTCAAGCCCAGTTATAAGGAAGTGTTTGTGTCATATCTATCTTGCTGCTAAGGCTTGTTTGAGGTACAAACTTTTGCGGCCAGCATTCTGAGACCCTGCCTGCTCCATCCTGCCGCTGTTTCTGGTGCTTACTGCAGCGAGTTCTGACACCTGAGACCTGCCTGCTGGCAGAGACCGGTGAGCATGCCAGCTGCTCCAGCATCGTCTGTACTATCACTAGCCGCATGCCCCTACCCATTCATGCAGATTGGTTGCTGATGTGGTGGCGAGCATAAGCCCCAAGACTTGTCACACAGCATTCTGTCATCTCCATACCTGCCAGAAAGACACAAGCAATGCAAGTCAGTGGTACATGATGTACTGCGGCCACTGTGACACCACAGGAGTGCTGACTTTGCTATCACGTGTCTCCACTGGTCCACCACACCTCACTCTGCCACAGCCCGCCTGCCGCCCGCTGTGCCCCTGCCTGTTCCCCCTGACTTGGTGCTGCCCGCCCACCCAGGTGACTCCTGGTTCAACACCATGAAGCTGCGCCTGCCACGAGGAGCGGATTACGTCATACAGATGAGATATGGAAGGTGAGCCTCATCAGACAACACATCAATTAAGATAGTTCCAGAGCAGCTTGATGCATCTGGGAGGTCCAGCGCAGCTGGTAATCGAGCAGACCACGGCTCCAACAAGCAAAGAAAGCCAGCAGCAGCAGCTTGATGCATGTGATAGACTGAGATCAACAAATGCTTACAGGGTGGCCGCAGCAGCGATGTGCAGGGCCATGGGAAGCCCACGCATACTATGGTTTTGGCAGAAGTGTTTCAGCACCTTGGGCCTCATTGGCTGGTATCGGGCGCCTCTGTTGCTGGACTTGGCAATGCCTCCAGTTTTGCCATAGGAGTCATTGCCCAGTCCAGCAACAGAGGCGGCCAATACCATGAGGCCTCATGCACAAGTTTCCAAGAAGCTCTCTGCAGGGTCATGTCACTCGTCTCTGTTCTCTGTGTTATACATGCTGACAACTTTGTTGTTCTAGCCAATGCTCATTGCTGCTGTGTGTACGCTGGGCATGTGCAGCATTGGATGGTCTGTGGGCGCCACTCTGGGGTATAGTTTAGGTGCAGCAGCAGAGGGCAAGAGGCTCATCAGCTTCATTGGAGATGGAAGTTTCCAAGTGAGGGAACCTGCAGGGAGAGAAGTAGACAGCCTTTGTTGTGCCAGTGTGAATTACCCTGATCTTCTTCTGTGCGCTCATAGGCATGACTTCTGATCAGCAATGGTTGCTGCAACAGAACTCTGGATGCTGCAGTCTTCAAACCTATCATTCATTTGACACGGACCAATTGCAATGCTACACTGCATCATTGTTTGGAATGTTGAGTGCTGTGCAAACAGCCTTGCTGCTATTCTTGCTGCATGCAGGTGACAGTGCAGGACGTGAGCACCATGATGCGTTTTGGTGCAGCACCTGTCATATTCCTTGTCAACAACAGCGGATATGCCATTGAAATACTCATACATGATGGACCATACAACCAGATCATGGTGAGGCATGTGTTGGGACAGTATACTGTGAGAACTGATCGTTTCTGATTGTGCTACATGCTGCCGCTGGAATGTCTGCAGTGTTTTTACTATTTGTGTGCTCCCAGGAGCCATCAGTTGGCTCCTATGGGGTGGAACCCTTTGAGGTGAAATAGTAGCAGCAATGGCCATGACATGTGGTGGTTGTCAGCTCAGCCACAGCCTATCATGCAGCTACAATACAACAGTGATGTGTACCTAGTATGGTGTGGGTCAATGTTCTGCAGAACTGGGATTACATCAGCCTGGTGAAGGCTATGCGGCACAATGGCAAAGGCAAGTTGTTCACTGCCCGTGCCACAACAGAGGGCCAGCTAGCAGCAGCCATCTCAGAGGCCTTCAGCCCTGAGAAGTCTGACCATCTAGCATTCATTGAGGTGTGTGTAGATACAGATGACTGCAGCAAGGAGCTGTTGGAGTTTGGAGCAAGAGTGGCCCATGCCAACAGCAGAAAGCCAAGTCCACAATAGACGGGCATCTTTAGAGGTTGCTTCTTGGTCTGTAGCTGCATAGCGGACGCATATTTCTTTGCGAGCATCCATGCATCCTGCAATGTTTGTTGTTTGACCAAGGTTGGCATGCCAACCACCATAATGGCTGGTGTACCAGGCGGTGTGTACAGTAGCGCCCACATGCCTTCAACGCATATACGCACTATATATATATGGCGAGCCATAGACAACAACAAATAAACTGCTGCCGCGGGGACCAGCTTGAGACAGCTACTACTGTTGGGTTTATATACACCCTCATTAGGGCAGCAGTAGGTGTTGGCATTGTGCGGCTGGAACCACTATACGTATCTGCTGGTACAACTTGATCAAGCCTCATGAGGCGCAGGTGCTGGTGAAAGTCATCAGGTATAGCTGTCCCTTCTGCAAGCGATACTGGCTGGTTACTGAGCTGTTCCCTTAGCCTGCATTGCATGGCTTTGTTAGGTCCACCAACCGTTGCATGGCTTTGTTAGGTCACCAACCGGGGTACTACTAAAACTACTACTACCACTAACTGTGCCAATTCTCCAGGAGAGGGGAGGGGGGTGGAGGGTTCCGCAATAGTGATGATGATGGCTCTGGCGTTTCCACCCGTAAGGAGCCAACAGATGGCTCATGGGGGCACACCCAAAAGAACCAGAAACCAGATGCAATTCGGCTGATTATTTGCAAATTCAACTTGCAGAAGATCATCAGAGTTAACCTCCAACTCAGACTTGGAAAGATTATGCAATACTTTTAGCATGGTGCATAGGTGTTTTTGGATTGCAACGCAATAACCAGCACAAATGAACAAATGCAGCCACAAGACGCTTATCTTGACCTATAAAACGTGCCATATGAGGACCAACTGTAGTGATAGAGTGATGCAAGGTGTCATGGCCACCAAACTGCTCAAACAACCGGGAAAACCGGACTGCACTTGGTTGTAAAACTTACTCTCAAAACCAAAATCAAATTCATCACCAATGGAACCTGAAGCACAATGTCGACAGTGGCGCATTGTCTGGGCAAACGTTGTCCTGTGTCAGCATCAGTAGACCACCTACATGTGGCAACAAGGAGGTCATGCGCACCCAATCTAAAACGCGAAAGAGATGACATGTGTGCTGCATTGATACCTGCTGTACGTTGTATATGTAAAGGGCATGTGTTGTACCTTTCATCACCTTCCAACTCAGACATACGCACAGGTGAAAACCATTCATCATATACAGAGTATAACAGTTGTTCAGAAGAAGCGGAGCGAGGGTCAGGCGGCAGATTGACCACTCTTGGAAAAACCAAGATCCAAAAAGGATAATACATAATCAATGCTGATTTGTTGCAAGGTCCTGGCAGCCCCCGTAGCCGACATCAAACTACCAGTGTTGAAGCCAATGTGCTTTAAGACTTTGAGTAACTGGAAACACCACACCTGGACATCATTAGACGAGTGAGCTCGCATATCTCGGTTGTCAAGCATGCATCAATATAACAAGCTCTCACGACCTGCTGCACAAACTCTATTCCATAAATCACACACAGAGAGTCACCAGGACTTTACCAGCGGTGTACAACCAAACTCTTTGAGCAACAGCAGCCTAGGAGTTGCACTCAGTGTACTACTTGGAGTAGCTGTTCCCAAGTGACGCGCCTGCCAGCGTAGCTAGGTGCTCTGAATGGATATGGCTCGCTGTGACTCGAAAAGCATGCAAAAGCAGAGATGTAAGTGGCTACAATTGCACTGATATGCTGTGAACATATGCTTAGCATGTAGTGAAGTTGAATGTGCCACCTCTGTGGTGCATGCAACATCACCACATGCTGAGCATGTGCACACAGTATGCCATTGCACCTGCAGCCTATGACGTTTCTGCCATCATATGCTAATTATGTCATTGCACAGTCAGTGCCGACCTGACCTGCCTAGCTACGCTGGCAGGCGCGTCAATAGCGGCAGCGGCAGCGGCAGTGGTAATTGTTGTTACCCTTTCCGGCCGCAAGGCCCTTGGGTGCAGGAACAAGGTTGCCAGCTGGCCTTTCCACCAAAAACTTGCCAAGGCAAAGTCCGATTCAACCAGCTGAAAACAACCTATTATAAACAGTTCAGAACCTGGACTTGTTCGTTAAGGCATTGTGTGTCACTCCCTCCCCCTACATGGCACATACGCATACTCACATCATGCCCAACTACTCTCCAAGTTCCCTGGGGAGAAAATTGTCCTTGGACAAACACTGTATATCTTGCATATTTTGCATAATCTTTCTAAGATTTGAGTCGGATGATAGTCCGCAGGTTGAACTTGCAGACGTTCTGCCGGATTGAATCTAGTCTGTGGTTCTTTGCCATTTCCTGCACAATATATGTGCCTTCTCTGTCGTTGAGACACTCGAGTTCAGCTCATGCACTTCTTGGACCTGGTGAAGGCTATTGGCACGCCGGAATGCAACTTATGCATTGCACACAGTGTGCTATTGCACGTCCCACTATCTCACTAGTGCTTATGCACGCTAGCGTGGACAGCGCTGTCCAAACGCGGGTGCTGGCAAGGCTTCATGCCACTGGCATGCGGCGTACGTTTCAACCTCGTCACTTTGCGAGGTTAGATAAACTAGTTAGTGCTGCACCACATATTGACACCAAATCTCCCGCTACGCAGCAGAAGGGCGGCCAGCGCAGCCCGCCAATTGCCAGCGACAAGGGACTCCCTCGCCCCTGCTATCTGCTTGTACAACATGCGCTACTCGTACTTCGTGAAGCGACGCCGAGGCCGTTCCACACCTCAGCCCGACTCATGGCTCACCTCCAAAACAGCCCCGACTGCCTACACCCTCCGGAGGGATTCCTTAAGGTTATACCAAGCGCCCCATGAGCCATCTGTTTGCTCGCCAGCGCTGGCTAGTGCCGGGAGGGGTTGGAGTCCCCCAACTGTATTGGTATTGACAGCTCATGAGCCAAGTGCACATGTATGGTTGCTGCATGGCTCAATTTCTTTTAATTGTAGTTTACTTGCAGATTGCTTGCTGGCAAGCTTTAGCTAGTAGCATAGTATAGGCCGGGATTATGCACTACCATCGGACACGCGTACGCGTACGGCATGGGTAGCCCAGGGGGCAAGCCTCTGACGTTGGCCCATGGATGGAGTCCACTGGACTGGGATGACATCCCAGTGCAGTACTGCACTAGTGCCCTTCTGCTCAGTTTGGAAAAGGTGGGATCTGACTGCTACAAACTCATACATTGTACGCTTCAGGCTGACACTGCTGCATTGTACTTGTCCATCAACACTGCCAGCACTTTGTACCCCTTCTGAAAGTCTGACAGGTACCCGTATTCATTGTTCGCATGGTATGCTGCCAGCTTTCCAAAGCCCAGTGTCTGCACATCAAACCAAGCCTCCTGAAGGTCACGTATGCATGGCAAGCTGCCAGTGATGCTGTATGGCTTGCACTCACCACACACCTCCTTGAATGCATCAACCAATGCAGCAAACCCTGCAGTCATGACAGCGATCACACTGCAGTCATGACAGGAAGTACACAAGCAACGGCGCCAAGAGTAGATGATGACAGGCTGTTGTACCTGTACCTTGAGTGTTAGCCCATGAAACCCATATTGCAGCTGTAAGTGTGAACCTATATGACACTGTGCGCGCTCTGTACACAAGGGCACCAGAATATTGCTTGGGGAGACAGGGCCTCAGAGCAGAGGCAGCACTTGCATGCAGCACAACAAAAGGCAGTTCCTGCAGGCAAAATTACCAATGACTTTGAAAGCCACAATGCAATGCCATTACTTGAATGTATTGCAGTTGATGCAAGCTATCCAGGACATGTAGGTGTTTCACCTTTGGACTCCAGATTGCAAGCCACCTGCAGGGCATAACAGAGGAGGGAGACTGCTTCAGCGACACTCCACAATCTGCTGTGCAGCTGATAGTAGGATGCAATTGCTTCTTTCAAAACCACACAGATGCACCCCTCTGCAATGCTGCAAATGGTGTAGCCAGAAAACTGACCAACAGAACGCTATGGCACCACTGCACTCCTGAAGAAAGCACCAATGTTTCAGGTGTGCCTGAAGCAGCACTGCCAGCAAGCCTTGCCTCAGGCTGAGGCCTAGACATTACAAGCAGCTAGAACAACACAGCATGGAGTTACGCAGTGCACTGATTGAAGCGACTCACCCCCTTGCCAACATTCTCAAAGAATTTCACCTCTACCTTGCCCTTGAGCCCCTCATCAGCCAGCACATACTTGCTGTAAGGGCCCCGCTGACCACGAGCCAGGGCATCAGGATTGGCGTTGATGTCATCCACATAACTGCGGATTTTTGCCATAACCTGGCAGACAAGAGAACAGATGCTGGGGTTGGAGTGCATCACAGGTGGTGAGATGAGCTTCCAGTGTTGTCTGTATCATGAAGCGTGTGTTGATTGCAAAGGCATGGGACCATTGGCTGAGAAAGGATAACAGGGTACTTGGCCTAGTCTTGCAGGAGGCCGCCTAATGCCAGGATAAACCATTCCTCATTCTGTAGCTGCAGCTTGCAAACCTTTTGGTTCCTGTCGCCGCGTTTGTGGTCCACACACACCTGGCAACCTTGAGGCTGATAACACACATAGATACATTAAAGGACATGTTGTGCGCGATGATGCCTTTCAACGGCAGCCCTCACCTCCTCAACATCATAGAAGGGCGTCACCCGGCAATCACCACACACAGTAGCTGTTCCTGGTATCTGGTTGATGCTGCCCGCAGGGTAACTCCACTGAGTTGGTTTCAGAGTGCTGCAGGTGGCAAACCCATACCTGCAGATGGCAGTACATAATAGAAAATGAGAGGCTCGGCCAGCTGCTTTTCAGCATGACACGGTAAGGGCGATTCAACACTGTACAGGATGTACAGCTGTACAAGTTCCTGACGACTCCTTGAAAAGCAGCATGCAGCTGTGCCTACAAGTGGGTAACAATCTTTGTTGAGCTTGGACTGCTACAGGTCAGGCAGCTGTGTGAATATAAGAAGTCGTGTGGCATACACTGCTGAGTCGCAGTCATCAGGTGATGCAGTCTCACCTCTCCTCTTCAGGGTGCGGAGGGAAGTCGGCATAAAACCGCCGCTGTATCTCAGTCACAGCGTCCATAGCCAGTTCAATGGGGTTTATTGATTTATGGGGCAGACCAGAATGGAACAGCTTGCCTGCAACATTGGTGTTTGAAACATCAGCATGTGCAGCAGTAGTTCAGAATTTGATACCAATCAGTTGTAGATTACCCAGGCTATTGCCTCCTATACCTGTGCACATGTGCTGCTAATGTGTATTGGGCCATGTACATAACGTCAAGGTCACACTCAACACAAGGGCCTGCTGCAGCTGTACCGCAAAGGCAGTAGCATTGGGGCTTCTGGCTGCTGTCTCACCGTGTGCTGTGAGCTGCCATGCTGCAATTCCTCCGGTGCCAATGCATGGTTGACTGTCAGCGGTGTCCAGCCAGTAGAGCGGACCCTCCTTGCACCTGTTCAGCATCCCCTGCTTAACAAGTTCATCAACACCAATACCCAGCAACTGCAAAACAGACAGGACATGAGATGCCAGGAGACGAGAAGACATGAAACAACCGACTCATGAGTTGGGTGAATTAAGCCAGTGAAACAGAAAAGTACATAGTGTTCAAAGAGTGCTTAGCACTTGTACCACAAGAAGTGTCTAGGCGGTGTACTACAGCTTGATGATGCTGCCTAAACACATTCCTTGTGTCAGGTCAAGGTCACTTTGCAGTCTGCAGCACGCATGCATATGCTGTCTGACTGGCGGTCCAACACAAGCCAGCATCCTGAATACTCACTGTTGAATTCTCCTCATTGGCTATGAAGACCCCGAGCACTGTGGGCTTCATTTTTGGCTTCAGGGTACCCAACTGCCTGTAAGATGTGACAGAAGGCCGCATGCACTGATAGTGATTGTGATCGGCTTTATACCTTATCAAGCTGGTGATATGTCACAGATAACAGGTCAACTGACTGTGCTGTGCTGCATCGCTTGCATCTCAACAGTGCCGCTTGGCTCCTAGACAGGCTGGCTTGGCATGCACCCTGTTCTATAATTGCTGCCAGACAGATACTTGATGAGACTGCCCACCTGAAGAGCTCTGTCAGGAGTGCCACATGTCCCAGGCAGTCAGTGACACCCCTGCCCTGCAGCTTGTCTCCGTCACGGGTGAGCTTGAAAGGGTCAAAGCTCCAGCTTTCAGGATTTGCCGTAACCACATCCTGGGCAGGTAGGAGGGCCAGCAGCAAGGCGTGATCCAGGGAGCAGGGTGAGGGCAGTGGGAGTGACAGAGGTAGGGAGGTATCTACTGATGAGCGACCAAGATATAGCCCCAGGTGTTGCAGGTGGACATGATGCACATGACAGCAGAGAACCTCTGCAAGGCAATGTCAACTTTGCTACATGCTTCAACCAAATTCTGCTCACCAGGTGTGCTCCTACAAAGCTGATGCAGCCACCTCCTGGTTCCCCCGGGTACTCCACAATGATGTTGCCACGCCCCTCAACAAATGACACGTGCCGCACGATCAGCGGGCCCCCCTGCTCCACACTCAACGGCTCAAGCACCTCCAGCAGATGACGTACAGCTGCAGCACAGAGCAAGCCATGATGCGTGAATCCGTGTGTGCGACAGACAGGCCGTGACTTTTTCCTGCTACTTTGTCTACAATGCTGGCTTACTGTCCCCATCATGACAGGCATTGAAGTCACCAGCCCTGCTGATGATGAAGGGGACAGCCAACAAGCATGAACTGGTAACAGCAGTCACAAGGACATTGTTCACATCATATACCACCGTAAACAGAGTATAGGACAGCAGCGGTGACTAGGTCTGAGGGCACAACGCAGACAACCGCCGCTGCTTCCGGTTCACAGCTCACCTCTATCGCCATCGATGGAGAGAGCAGGGGCACAGGGATCGTAATGAAGTCAGTAAGTTTGATGGTTAGTAGACAAAACCAGCCGCAAAGATAGGCACGACTGCTCATCCTAATGACTATCACCTGTCCTCCACCGGAACAAGCTCTGGGGGGTTGTTCTGCAAATACAGCCCCCTGCTCAGGTCAGCTTACTGCAGAAACTGCTGCAAGGGAAGACGTGCTGCACCTGGGACGGCGTCATGAGTGGATTATGACAAAGTATTTGGGTGATGATCTTACCTGAAGATGCTTTGCTTCGCCAATGAGCTTACCCAGCAAGTCCACGAACCTGCCCTCATCCAGCTCAAATTGAGCAAACACAGACATGAGTGGGATATCCACGTTGCGTACGGAAGCGTGTAAGAAGTATACTATTGGCACGGAAGTCACTGCAAGGTGCCTAGCTTGGTGGATTACTCTCGTTCCCAGCGGGATCAACAGACAACGGGTCCAAACCTGTTTATGAAGAGCGCCAGCGCACTGCTACGTCATCCCTATAACTTGCATACTTATGAGGGAGGCATGTTGTGCGGGTTGAAAAGTGGTCTGTGTTTGTCACCAGCTGTGCGGACGCGTCAGGACTCCTGACTCTAGTAACCGTCTCGTCGTTCCTGGCAATGTCGCTCCATCGCTAGATTTAGACAGGATCAAAGTTTACAACCTAGAGTCTGCAGTTTGCCGTTGTTTCTCAAGTGTTACACAGGCAGAGTGCTGCCCCTGCAGCATGAATAGCAGCAAGGAGCAGAATGCCGACGATATCCACCTAGCAGCGGCTATTCTTAGCGAACGATACGAGAACCAATTGTTCAAACAGGGTCCAACTCATAACAGAGGTTTGTGGAACGAGCGGACATCATGCACAGCAGCAGCAATAGCAATGCCAATGGAATCAAGGCAACCATGTCCACGATGCAGTGGTCCCGGCCCTAGTTATCACCGGCTTTCTGGGAGCTGGTAAGACAACGCTCCTTCAGCATCTGCTGGCAACATGCGGGTGAGGTGACCTACAGCCCATCAAGCCTACAGGCTGTTACTTCATGGCACTTGCAGCATTGGCTGCTTCTCAGCCCTATTCTTAACAAGCCCAGCGCATCAGTTGCTTTTGCAGCAGTATCACAGTAGACCTGTTCCAGTGATGCAACTCAAGGACTGCATCTCATGCTAGGCCCTTCACACGTCATTTGCATTATCTCCAATGTTTGCTGCAGGAGTGAGTTCAAGCTTGGTGTGCTGGTCAATGAGGTGGCGCACCTTGATGTGGACAGCCAGCTACTCAGCACAAGCAGCAGCAATGCCGCAGCAGGTATCAAGGCAACCCAGTTGTCGGGGGGCTGTGCCTGTTGTGCAGTGTCAGAAGATCTGACAAAAGCCTTGGCCGAGCTGGTGGGCAACAGCAGCTATCAACACCTGGATCACTTGGTGAGCAGGATGTCAACTTGTTGATCATGGACATCATCCTCAGCACAACACATCAATGCATGAAAACAGCGTTGGAGTGAAAAGTTGCATCAACTGAAGTGAAAGGTTACATCATAGACCAGGGTGCCAGGGGCTGTGGACAGCACTGTCAGCTCATGATTACTGCAGGTCAGTGACGGATTCGATTTTGCACCTTCATAAAACAAGGTGAGGGCTGCATTGAGCTCAGAATTTGGCATGCAAGATTGCAGATGATAGCAGCTTGTGTTGGGTCTCCGTACTTGTTGCTGCGCCCTCACCTGGTCACTGTTATTTGCCCTGCTTCCTCTTGTGAGTGCCTTGTAGTTGCTGGAAACATCTGGTGTTGCTGATGCTGGCCCGTTGGCAGCCAGCCTGAGTGATGCTGGCTTCAGGCTGAGTGGTGTTGCAGCAGTGGTGGATGTGGAGGCGGGCCTGGAGACGTTGCAGCAAGACATTGCTCAGGCACAGGTGATACTGGTGGGAGCAGCTGGTCATGTACAGTGCGTCAGTTCTTTGTCCAATGGTCTGCTATCATCTTGTACAGATCAAACCATTCAGGCAAGCAAAGGGGTGGCTTTCTCGCTGCCTTGTGCCTTCTTGTCGCATAGTATCACAACCTTATGAAGCATTTGGTCATGAAAAGGGTATGGCATGCTGAGGTGCTTAGCATTCAGTGCATGCAAGCGGAGCAGGTCATCTGCTGTACAGGTGTGACTCCTGCTGCTTCAAGGCACTGTGAATGATACTTCCTGCAATATGCTGAAGTTGGGATCTAGCAGGGCTTTGTTTGCATGGATTAATCTTCAAAATGTGCATTCAATGCAGTGTGTTTACACAGTAGGGCCAATGCTTTACCAGCAGATAACTTCGATTAGAATTCAAACCACCCCTGCCGCATCTGGCATTTAGATGACAAGCTTTGACTAGTCTGTGACAGCTTGTGCTGCTCCCGTTGTCTGTGCCTGCTGCTACAGCTGCGTGCTGCAGACATTGTCATACTGAACAAGTGTGACCTGGCATGCCTGGCAACCGTGTCAGCAGTGGAGGACAAGGTGCAGGAGTTGGCCCCGGGGGCGAAGTTGTTGAGGGCAAGGTTTGGCCAGGTGAGCACCTCCATGGCCGGCGGCTTGTTTGACTCCTGCTCACGCCGTCTTGTGCGTTGAGCTGCCGCAGAGGCTCTGAAGCGTCCTGTGCTGGCGTCAGCAGATGGTTGTGGCGCAGCAGTTGTCCTAGGCCATGACCTGCTTCTGTATTGTGGGCAGGGTATGTTGTGGGGTGCAGCGTTACAAGCGTCAGGTGGGCTGTGGCGTTGCTGTTGCAGGTTCCTGCTGAGGCGCTGCTGGACGTTGATGTTCCCGAGTATGAGGCGGCTCAGGAAGTTGGGCACAGTACCAGCTCAGCATCAGGACGCGCTCAGGGGGAGATTGCCTTTCTGTCACATGAGCCAATAGTATCAACTGCCAGTATCAGAGCCAGAAGCAGGCAAGGCAAGTGCATGGCAAATGGACAAACACTTGATGCATTTTAGGCTTGCCTGATTGCTATGCTATTGGCATGCTGGAGTGATTTCCTAACTGCCTGCAGAGCCACTGCAGTTCATGTTCAATGGGCCCTGTGCTACCTGTGCGCATGGTGCTACATGTGGAGTTAGGTTCATGCAGTTATGTGGTTGGATATGCAGTTGGCATACCCGTTATAGTCATGAGCACTCAGTTTCTGCAGTATTGTCATGAAGTGTGTGGACTGCAAGTGTCATTCAAACAAACAGCGACTGCCGTTCCCTGCAGGCAGAATTGCTCTGCGGAGTAAAGAAGTTGTCACCCCTGACCTCAGCTATCAACAGGCTCAGCCTACCACCACCCATCAGCACAGCAGCTTTGGTTCCATCAGCTTTCTGTCCGACGAGCCATTGTGCATGGCTTGCTTCCAACAGTTTGTCTCACACCAGCTCCTTGCGGCAACAGGTACTACAGTCGCTATGGCCTCGGGCCAGGAGTATGTGAATGTTAGCTGTTGCCTACTGGTGTGAATGAATGTTGATGCACATCAATGATCCATCCATACACATTGGCATGCGCCCACTCTGTCAACACTGCTGCAACCTGCTGCAGCTTGTACCTGGATATGCGCTCATAGGGCCAGCCAGGCAACAGCTCCTGCGCTGCAAACCCCAAAGGCCAGCAAAGCCGTCATGCCTTCTTGACTGTATTATGCACCCGGCTGCCATGCAGGCTTATTCCGTGCCAAGGGCTTTGTGTGGTTCCAGCAGCTGCGCAATCTGCGGTATATCTTCCATCTAAGTGGCAAGCAGCGTGTGGAGTGCGGGACTGAGGGCCAGTGGCAGGAGCCCCCAAACAGTCAGCTGGTACTGATTGGCCAGGACCAACAGCAACTGCAGCAGCTCAAAGCTGGTCTGCAGAATTGTGTTGCAGGCTGCTGTGCTTGCAGCAAGTCAAAAGGCAATACACTTGTTGCAGCAAGCTGTAGAGCTGCTGCAGGTGCTGCAGCAGCGCTGCCAAGTGAGCATACAGGGCAGTGTCAAGGCCATCAAATATGCAGTGCAGCTGCTCAACTTGTGGGCCTCATCAGCCAGCATCAGTGGCTGGAGCTGCATCAAAGCAATCAGGAGCAGCAGCAGCAGCAGCAGCAGCAGCAGCAGACACCTGCACAGATAGGGCAGCAGCCAACTGAGTTGCTGCATCGTCCAAGTGGCCTCGTGGAGTTCACAGCCAAGGCATCTATCCTACATGGAGTGGTGGCAGAGGAGGTGACGTTTCAGTATCATTTGATTACATCATAACCTAGAGTCTGTACGTTTCACTCACTGGCGCCAGACTGCGAAAATGAGTGCAGTGAGTCCAATGCAGTGCTTGCAGTACTGAAGCCACGGTGAATACCAGGGGTAATCTGTGGTTTCTTGGACACTGGAACATTGTTCACCAATTGATCAGTGATCGGCTATTGCCAACAGGTCAAGTGCTGCTGGCCATGCCAGTACCACCAGCTTGTTTCTTGGGCTTGTTTATCGAAGCCATCAAGAGCAAAGTTTGCTCTGCACCTGTGTCATGTAGGTTAACTCAAAGCTCTTGCAGAGGACAAATGCTGCACCTGGTGTTTTCATTTGTCATGTCAAAGGTCCGGCTGCGTTGCATGTGCCAATGCGGCAACATGCCAGGATCCCAGGCACAACAACGCTACAGGTGTGCTTTGGAGGTACACAGACAGTTGAAGATGGTGCGCAGTGGTGGGATCAGTTTCTGACGGCAGTAAAAGCGACACTGAGGACTGCATACCAGCATGTGCACAACTGCAAGTGTGACGTGGCTGTCAATTCTCAGTGAAGTTGCCAACTTCAAGGCTTTTACAATATAGTACACAAACGCTGTTGCCAACCTCGATGGTAGCTGTGAATGGCCAGTTGCTGCTGTTTCTTTGAACGTGCTCTGTCAAGGACTGTCCGATTGGGATGGCTTCTGGCGGGCTCACTTCTGAGCTCTGCCAGAGCTGAGCTTGCATCCAAGGTATACTACTCGCTGTTATACTCTGACATCTGTGGGAGGTGCATTACAGCAGCATCTACAGTGAAAATGAGATTTGACTCATGCAGCCTAATCGGACATGTTTGCAGATGTAATATGCTGATCATGCCGTCAACCTGCAGATCTGCCTCTCGAGGTACAGTGTGTAACCTCGGCTGAAGTTCTTTGCTGTACAGGCAAGCGTGCAAGCAGGTTTCCAGCAGCAGTGCATGTACGAGTGCTATAACTTTTGGCCGTGATGATGCTTTGCGTCCGCGTAGTAGCGAGGTAGAGTCCATCACATTATGGATCAATCACTTGCTAGTTCGTAGCGTTTCAATGATTCCTATTGGATGTAACCGCAGGTCATTGCGCAAACCATCAGCAGTTGCTGATAATAGCTTGCAAGCTATGGGGGCCTGATGGAGCGAGAAACACAAAGGTTCGCCGGCAGAAACAATTTGATAAACATCAAGTTCCATAATGTTAAGATCGCTGAGTCCATTGCAGCCACATGCCCCCAGTGTACAGCGAAACGATGCTTTCAGACACAACCTGAGCTGCAGCGCGGGCGCTTAGCTGACATCTCAATCTCCACAAGGCCAACGACCTGCTTCTGCTATCGCAGTATTGGCAACAAACATCATTCTTAATGTATTCTACCGCATACCGTCCAACAGCGGGCCCACCAGGCCTCTGACAACAACTTCTGTGAATTTTCTTTCAGCACATAGTATCTTGCTGCGCGGATCTGCTGCTTTCTGTCAACGCCCATATAGGTCAGCTGCTGTTGGGGTGCAACGACACAACAAGCAACAGCAGCATACAAGCAAGCTTAACGATAGCCAACAAATAGCAGCAGTAGTAAAGCCTCTTCATACTGGGAAGCGGTTTGCAGACAGCTGGTTTGCAGACATAGCATCAGCAGCATTGCAAACCTACCTGGAAATGGCCGTTGTCTGCCAGCATAGAACCGTGTTGCCCAGCTTCAAATGGTGGTGGTGCCGGCATGTGCTCGTGTTCATGGCCCTCTTATTGGCTGCACTTGTCCAACGCCATCAGCAGCAACTCAAGGGCCTCGACCCGAGTGCCTGCCAGCAGGCAGAAAGCAACTTCAACGTCACAGCTGTGCTAGAGGAGCTTGACAAACAGTCAGCGCTTGCAGCAGCGGCGGCAGCAAACGGCAGCTGCCAGCAACAGCTGCACATAGTTACTGTCATCAGTAGCCATACTTCCATTGCCAAGGTTGAGGGGTCGCCGCTCATGCGAGGTTTGCCTCCCTCCATGCGGCCCATGGTTAAGGTGCTGCAAGCACAAAGTCGCATGGGTCATGGCCTGGACGGGTTTGGGGCCTTTGGGGCCAAAATCATCGAGGTAGGGATACGGTTTTGACACCAACACATGCATGCAAGGCCTTTCCATGGACACCACACAGCATGCTTCAGTGGCCACAGTGTGCTCTCAGGACAGGAGTTGCAGCATGCATCTCAAAGTTTTGGATAGCTTCCCTCCAGCTGCTCACCTGCTGCAGGCCACCTCTGATGTGCAGCAGCTCCACCATTCTATAAATGCCTATACTTTGAAGAAGGCCTTTACGACACTTCTGATCTCAGCATGCTGTTATGGTTGCTGCAGCTGTACAAGTTTGTTAATCAATCATCAGTCGCACCAGCAGACCTGGTGCTGCTGACAGATGCCTTTGATGTTGTGTTGGACCACTCAACTATTGATGACCTACCTGCCAGGTTTGAAGCTGTCACAACCAGCGGCACCAATGGCAGAAGTCGTTGCAGCAGCAGCATGATGATTAACGGCGACAACAGCCACAGCATTGCTGAAACAGCTGGTGACACCAGCAACAGCTGTCAAACATGCCTGAGAATCGTCTTCGCTGCGGAGAAGAAATGTTGGTAAGTCTGCAGGCTCAACTGACCAACTCACAGCCGCATAGTCCTGCTGAGCAAGGCCATGACGTTTTCAGAACAGGGCAATACTTCGTGAGGCAGGGTACCAGTGCAGGCGTTTTATTCCTGTCACACCTGCAGGACGACAACACAGTAGCATTTCAGCATACTATAACACCACCGTACTGTAACACCACTGTATGTGTAAGTATGGTGTGTATCCCCAGTGTGATGTAGGGTATGTCACAGGCCAAAGTGCATTCAGAGCATGTTACCAAGGCAAGTCATTATCTTTTGGATGTTCCTTCATTGACTGCGTTACTTATTAGTGATGTCATTGCTCACCTGTGAACTGCTGCTGCCATCATTGGAATCTGTCACTTACTCAGGCCTGATCGCGCCAGGCACAGCTGCTACCCTTCAACACACACTGCTTATCGTTTCCTCAATGCGGGCGGCCTCATTGGGCACGCTGGCTACATTAAAGCCCTGTTACACCCCTTTATACACCAGATAAGCACCTGGATCGACGATCAGAGGTGGTACACCACTGCTTATCTAGCCCTGGGGAAGAGCAGGGGTTTTTTTCTGGACAGTGATTGTGAAATATTCCAAACCCTGCCACTTGTGAAAGTGGATGGACAGGAGCTGTCGTTTGACAACAGCAGGAAGAGGTGGCACAATGTGGTGACAGGGACGTATCCAGTGTTGCTACATGGCAACGGGCCAGGAAGATATGTCTTCTTCAACAAGGTGGTTCCCAGGCTGGCTGACTGGTGGGACTGGGACAATAAGACCCAGGGGTGATGAGACCTGTTCACAGTTGGTGTGAAACTAAAAACAGCAGGATCATTCCAGCCATGACTGTGCAGTTACATGTGGCAGCTGTTCATGCATGCAGAACTCAAGCTGTTGATGCATCTTGCAAACTGACATGGGAGTCCTTGCACAGCCCAGAAAACTTGTTTTGGCTAAACCTATTGGTGATAATGATCTTACAAACACTTGCAGAAGTATGTTCATAACCACAACAAGATCACATCACACATGCCTCTGGTAGCGCAATATAGGAACTTCTTGCTGGGCATTCACATGCATTGTTGTCAGCATTTGGTGCTGCAGCTGCGGGGCCATCCAACCATCAGTGCATTGTGCATGTGGACTTGAGTTCTTTCACCTTATGTCAAGACTCCTATGCCAAATGCAGCGGTGAAGAGGGGCAGGTCATAAATAAGCTCAAACTTTCAGTGACTATTCACAGGTTGATTCACAGATTGAGATAGTCTTCAAAAATATGATTAGTTCATGTCAAGTTTGAGGTCGTGTTTGGCCTGTTTGTGGACTCAGTCTGTCCGACGAAGTTCAAAGAGCCTTGAAGGCTTGGTGTTGCCTTTCAACTCCAGTGATTGATAACACAGTCTGATTGGTGAGACATTGTTCTATGGTATCTGGTGCTTGATCATGCACAGACTCTGAAGAGCCTTGAGCAGGATTCCTGCTCAAAACTTCCAGCATAGAATATATTGATGCATTATATGGGGCTGCTGATGTTAGCAGAGGGGTTCAACCTGGCAGGTGCCACTGCGCTTTGCGGTTGCAGCCAATGCAATGTATGGTCGGTCTTGGCATTTGCGCACTATGACTGGGCAAGGGCGTGATATTTCAGGTGATAAATGCTGAGATGTTGTACCCAAACCAATGGTGTTATCACGACATGGCATGCTGTGTTCAAGATAATAGTGATTGGCAGCACTCCAACAGTCATTGCTCAATCAGTGCCACTCAGGAAGTACGAGCTCTCAGTAGGAGTCCTCGGAGGTTTCGGCGGTTGGATGGCTGCTATCATCAACTTAGAGGCGCACATCACCTTTCGATATAAAAACAGTTTAGCCATGCAGCAAGTTGAAATGCTATGGCAAATTTGCGCTGACATGCATTGGGGGCACCACCCTGGTATGATGCTTGTGCCTGCCTGGGCTGTCCCGACTGCCATTCAGCTGCCACCGACGTCCTACACCAAGTATTACCTGTAAGAAAACGGGTTAGCACCACAGGGTTGCGAGGGGGTGGTGGTGACCGGGTGTCCCGAGATAAGAAGCACCACCGCATCCTTGGTAACAAGCCAGTCCTGCAGAAACACACTGCAGCTGCAGGCACAATACCCGTGCGTATGTCTGAGTTGCAAGGCGATGACAGGTATAGCACATGCCCTCTGCATATACAACGTACAGCAGGTATCAATGCAGCACACATGTCATCTCTGTTACGTTTTAGATTGGGTGCACATGACCTCCCTGTTGCCACAGGTAGGTGGTCTACCGATGCTGACACAGGACAACGTTTGCCCAGACAATTGCGCCACTGTCAACACTGTGTGTCAGGTTCCATTGGTGTTGAGTTTTATATGATTTTTGAGTGTGAGTGGTACAACCAAGTGCGGTCCCGTTTTCCCCGGTTGTTTGAGCAGTTTGGTGGCCATGACACCTTGCATCACTCTATCACTACAGCTGGTCCTCATATGGCACGTTTCATGGGTCAGGATAAGCGTCTTGTGGCTGCATTTGTTCATTTTGGCTGGTTGTTGCGTTGCAATCCGCATACACCTATGCATGTTTTGCATAATCTTTCTGAGTCTGAGTTGGAGGTTTAGTCTGATGATCTTCTGCAAGTTGAACTTGCAGATATCAAACCGGATTGTATCTGGTTTCTGCTTCTTTTTGGTGTGCCCCCATGAGCCATCAGTTGGCTCCTTACGGGTGGAAACCCTTGAGGTAACTTGTAGTAGTAGTAGTAGTAGTAGTAGTAGTAGTAGTAGTAGTAGTAGTAGTAGTAGTAGTAGTAGTAGTAGTAGTAGTAGTAGTAGTGGAATGACAGGGATAGGCAACATCATGCAACCATGAGGTATGTTACAGTATGCCATACAGTACAATTCAAATCCGGCCCGGGGAGCCCGACTCGCTCTGCGAGCGCCTGTGGAACGGGCTAGTCTGTGAGAATGGACCGTATCCCATGAGTCCTGTGCTGGCTCGCTGGCTTGTGCTGGGATTAAGGGGGTTCATCCCACCGACTTTGTACCTTTTGTACCTTTGTACCTTTGTAAAACAAGTTTTATATTCTGTGTATCATCAATGGTTTGCACCTGTGCGCATGTCTGAGCTAGAAGGAGATGAAAGGTTCAGCACATGCCCTTTGCATATACAACGTACAGCAGGTATCAATGCTGCACACATGTCATCTCTATTGCGTTTCAGGCTAGGTGCCCATGACCTCCCTGTTGCCACGGGCAGGTGGTCTGTTGCTGCTGACACTGGACAGGGGTTGCCCAGACGATTACGCCATACTCAACATTGTGCCTCAGGTTCTATTGGCGATGAATTTCACATGATTTTTGAATGTGAGTTTTATCATCATGTGCGGTCCCAGTTTCCCCGGTTGTTTGAGCAGTTCGGTGGCCATGATCACTTGCATCACTCTATCACTACAGCAGGTCCTTATATGGCACGTTTCATGGGTCAAGATAAGCGTCTTGTAGCCGCATTTGTTCATTTTTGTTGGCTTTTGCGTTGCAATCCAAATACACCTATGCATGTTTTGCATCCTCTTTCAGAGTCTGAGTTGGAGGTGGAGTCTGATGATATTCTGCAAGTCGAACCTGCAGCCATTCTGCCGGATTGCCCTCAGGGGCGCCTTCAAGGCAGAAAAGCCCACTCAGTTGGGGTGGTGCATTCAACCAACTTACGTCATGATATGACTCATATCATGTCATAGCTGAGATACACACAGCAAAACTCCAACACAAGACACACGGAGCATGGAAGGTTGTGAACCCAACAGCCATTTTGCAGCAAAAGCATTGCACAACACATGTGACATGGCAGGACTCAACGACACCAATAGTTCACGGCGGACGTAGCACCACAAAGTGGGCAAACCTTACCACCCCAGCAAAATGGCTGAGCCACCAAGTACATATTCCCAAAGGCCTTGCGGCCGGAAAGGGTTCTTCTTCTTCTGCCGGATTGAATCTGGCCTGTGTTTGTTTCTGTTGTTGCCCCCATGAGCCATTAGTTGGCTCCTTACGGGTGGAAACCCTCGAGGTAACTTGTAGTAGTAGTAGTAGTAGTAGTAGTAGTAGTAGTAGTAGTAGTAGTAGTAGTAGTAGTAGTAGTAGTAGTAGTAGTAGTAGTAGCAGTAGTAGTAGTAGTAGTAGTAGTGAAAGAAATTTTGCCATGCAGCAAGTTGAAATGCTATGTCAAATGCGCTGACATGCGTTACAGGTGTGACGTCAGGTGCTGCCGCAGCACCTTCAGTGAAGTGATGTTGGTGGTGGACTTGCCACAAACATCGATGCCGCTTGCCTTGCATGTTCTGGCAGTGCGTGTGGATAGTAGGGCCAGTGGTCAGCCGACAAAAGGTCGGTGATGCACAGGCTTGGTGTGTATGTGCATGACTCTGTGTGGTCGTTGCTGGCGGATATACAGGTCGCACTCAGTTGCTTATATGCCTGTGCCAGACCAATGTGCTGCTTGTGATGACATGTGCCTTCCATGCTGAAGCTTGCTTGGCATACATGTTGCATCTGTCTGTGCA